>CM050416.1:35101865-35154848 GCA_027564155.1 Gymnocypris eckloni scoliostomus
GGAAACATCTGAAGCTCAGTAACCCCAATCATACCATTATAAAGCCCTGCAATACCAAGAGATGAGCAAAGAAAGCAAGCCCTTCCTCCAGCTGATCCAGAGCTTCAGTCCTGATGCTTCACTAACATCTACTGATGCTCTGAATCACAACATCAGAACCAATCAGATCACTGCACAAATCAAACAGAGCTACATCACTCACTGGCAAACCCAAACTCAACAACAGAGTAAAATGCAATGCTATCTGTCCCTAAAGAGAGAGTACAGTATGGCAGAGGTCTGTTCACAGTGTCAGATAAGAAACTGAGAAGCACGTTGACCAGATACAGACTCAGCGGACACAAGCTGATGATAGAGACGGCAGACACAGACAAACATGGCTGCCCCAGAAGAGATTGTGTTCACACTGTGACCTGAATCAGATGGAAACAGAACTGCATTCCTAACGACAGAGTGCTCCAACACAGATATAATGGGACAGTGTACTACGACAAATACAGCAGATCCATCCCACATTTACAACTCTTCCAGACCAGGAGAAACTAGCGTATCTGCTCGGAGAACACAAGACCTGCTGTGTGTTTGCTGCTCAATATGTGTCTCTCTGTCACCATAGAAGAGAAGACACTGCTCGCCCTGAGCTGATGTTTCCAGCACATGTAGATTATATTATGACATATTACCCCTTTATATTACTTAAATGTATATTTTGCCTGTATAAATCTTATACTGTACCTTATTTAATTTTATTTCTATCACATACTTACAATAGTCATTCATTTTGCACTACATATTTAATACGGTTTAAATATTTGTTTTATTACTATTATTATTTTTCTTTTTCTTTCTGGTAATTCAAATGTGCACTACTTGTGAGCAGCCCAGCTGCAATTGCTTTGGCAATACAAATGTATAGTTTTTGTCATGCCAATAAAGCACACTTAAATTGAAATTGAATTGAATTGAGAGAGAGTGTGTGTGTGTGTGTGAGAGAGAGAGAGAGAGAGAGAGAGAGAGTGTGTGTGTGAGAGAGAGAGATAGAGAGAGTGTGTGTATCTGGTCTCAGTCAGGAATATAACTCATAGACATTTACTGACGAAATACAGACTGAGTGACCACCAGCTGTGTACAGAAAGAGGACTACATAAAAGACCTGGTTACGTAAAGAAGAGCGAATCTGTAAATCTAATGTAGATCTGATCAGTTGGACGGAGATACTCCTCCACTGGTGACAACATCGCCAAGAGACGCCTTATACAGTCAAATACAGCAGATTATTCCTGAGTACAGTCACCCATTGGAACATGAGAAATTAAGAATCTTGCTGAAGGACCTGGCTTCCTCTTTGGTAGCACTTCATATTTATAAATGCCACAAACTAAGAACTAAAGAGTGAACACATCTGCATTAGTAGTACAATAATGTATATAAAATATATTTATGGATGTACACATGTATTTTGTTTTGTTTTGTTTATTTATGGATGTATATTATATATATTTTGTTTTGATTTTATTCTGATATGTACAATGCTTATACATGTACTAATGTACGCAAATTAAAAGCAATATGAATTGAATTGAATCCTTGAGTGTGTGAGAGAGAGATGTGTGAGAGTGAGAGAGAGAGAGAGAGCCAGAATGTGTGTGGAGAGAGAGAGAGTGTGTGTGTGAGAGAGAGAGGAATGTGAGAGAAGAGAGATAACATGTGGAGAGAGAGCGAGAGAGAGAGAGAGTGTGTAGACTTCAAATTAATAAGTTAGTAGAGAGAGATATTTTTGTAGAGATATTTGTGAGAGAGATTTGTGTGTGTGTGTGAGAGAGAGAGATGGAGGTGTGAGAAATGTGAGAGAGAGCGAGAGAGAGAGATTAAATATGTGTGTGAGAGAGAGAAAGAGTGTGTTGAGAGAGAGAGAGAGAGAGAGAGTGTGTGTGTGTGAGAGAGAGAGGGTGTGAGAGAGAGAGAGAGTGTGTGAGAGAGAGTGTGTGTGTGTGTGAGAGAGAGAGAGCGAGAGCGAGAGAGAGAGAGAGAGAGAGAGAGAGAGAGAGAGAGAGAGAGAGAGAGAGTGTGTGTTTTTATATTAAAAAAAAAATCATGAATCATGTATCAAAAACAACCAAAATCCCCTAAATTATCCAATAACCCTAGAAGAACTGAAATCCCTCAAATGTAATAAATCCTGTGGCCCTGACAACATAAAAAACAGCTCTCCTGAACTTCAGATTGCTTTACTCAAACTTTTCAATCTGACTTTGAGTTCAGGTGTTTTTCCTGAGGTCTGGAACACAGGACTCATCTCTCCTATCTTTAAAAGTGGAGACAAAACAGATCCTAATAACTACAGAGGGATATGTGTAACCAGCAATTTGGCAAACGTATTTTGCTCATTAATAAATTCTCGGATTTCATCTTTCTTAGAGCAGCACAATGTCATCAGCAAATCTCAAATTGGCTTCCTACCTAAACATCGAACCACTGACCATATTCACACAATACACATTAATAAATGAACATGTACACCTAAAGAAAGAGGGGAAAATATTTGCATGCTTCATAGATTTCAAGAAGGCTTTTGTGAGAAAGGCTCAGTAGTAATGAATAATGATATACTGTGTGTATGCACACGAACGCGCTCGTCCCGAGCGTGAGGACTTTTATTTTGACGGAATGCAGCGCATTCGGGTGAAGTGCGTCACCGCGCTGTGCATTCGTGACTTTCAGTTTCGCTTTAGTTATTACCTGTCTCCAGCGGGAATGAGTGGTGGGATTTCCTGGCAGATAGCGGCCGGATGATCGCCTTTATGTTCATTTGAATGTTTAAGTTGTGTGCGTCCAGAGAGAAAGTAAGTAGATTACACAGTTATTCGAGTTGATTTCCGTCTGCTAAATAGAGAAGTTGAAATGGCGATGCATACAAAATGGACGCTGATGCGAAGTACCGCAGTGTTTGAGTTAACGACTGATGCATAGTAATAACTTCTATTGTTTAATCCATTCATAATGCCTTATTTGTTGTATTCAATGCTATATTGTGTTGATGTATGGGGGGAAGCCAATAGCCTCTTAATACTTTAAATTATGTTATAAATGTAAGCATACTGATGTTGTATAGTGTGATAAGAAGAAGCATTGTTTATTAGAATATGCCTTTATTTGTTGCAGACCACACACACCCACCCACATTCAAGTGGATGCTGATTCTTCTAAGGATATAAAGAACTGCTCTGCACCAGTACTTATGCTCACCTCTTATATGCAAACAAAGAACACAGAATAATGCACCTCGCTACCACCTGGCTTCCCCTCCATTGCACATGCTTATATCAATAAACGGTTGAATTCATCCTCTTCTCCTCTCTGGTGTTCTAACCGACACCTGGACCAACTCCACCTCCGTAGCTCCGACTAGCACCTTACAGTCATTTTGACTCCATTTGGCATAATGGATTGTTTTATAAAATCATTCAAAGTGGCATAGGGGTAAAATATATGACTTAATTAAAAACATGTATAACCAAAATAAATGTGCAGTTAAAATTGGACAGCAAAGAACAGACTATTTTTCTCAAGAGCGAGGTGTGAGACAGGGCTGCTGCCTCAGCCCGACTTTATTTAACATAAATATAAATGAATGGGCAGATCTACTGGACCAATCAGACAGTCCTGGACTACAATTATTACACACAGTAGTCAAATACTTACTGTATGCAGACGACTTAATAATTCTATCTAAAACACCAGAAGGTCTCCAGAACAACCTTAACATTTTAACTAAATACTGCCACGATTGGAACTTAGAAGTCAACATCCCAAAAGATTATGATATTTCAGAAAAACCCCAGAAATCTAGAACATAAACATATATTTACTTTAAACAACACCACACTTCAACATGCTTTACAGTATAATTATCTTGGTCTGGTGTTAACTCCCACTGGAAATTTCAATTTGGCAATAAAAGCATTACTTGTAAAAGCCCGCAGGGCACTGCACGCCATACAAACACGATTATGCAAAATAGACATCCCCATCAGAATCTGGACAAAGATTTTTGATAGTGTCATACTGTCTATTGCCTTGTATGGAAGCCAGATCTGGGGTCCAACGAGTAACTACAGCCATAAAGATTGGCACAAACACCCTTTAGAAGCTCTGCATGTAGAGTTCTGCAGAAGCATCCTTCACGTGCACAGAAACACACCCAATAACGCCTGCAGAGCGGAGTTAGGCCGTCTACCCTAAACCTAGTCATTAAAAAAAGAGTTTTAAAGTTCTGGATCCACTTAAACTCTAGTTCTGAAGACTCTCTTCATTTTAAAGCACTGAAAACACAATTAATGAGTGCCCAAAAAAGTCATCTTTGTGTAATGGTGTCAGATCTGACTAACAAAGCACTCAATATCACCAACCCTGAAAAAGCTGGAAGAATCAAATAAATGATGAATGAAGAGAAGGAAACATACATACAGCATTGGAAAGAACAAACCAAAGACCAAAGTCGTCTCCAATGTTATCTGAAACTCAACAGAGAGTACAGTCTGGTCTCAGTCAGGAATATAACTCACAGACATTTACTGAGGAAGTACAGACTGAGTGACCACCAGCTGGCCATAGAAAGAGGACAACAAAAAAAGACCTGGTTACCTAAAGAAGAGCGAGTCTGTAACGAATGTAGATCTGGATCAGTTGAGACGGAGGAACACTTTCTCCTCCACTGTGACAAATACACGTCCTTAAGAGACGCACTGTACGGTCAAATACAGCAGATTATTCCTGAGTTCCAGTCACTCCAGGAACATGAGAAATGAAGAATATTACTTGCTGAAGGACCTGCTTCCTCTTTGGTAGCACATCATATTTATAAATGCCACAAACTAAGAACTAAAGAGCGAACACATCTGCATTAGTAGTACCATTAATGTATATATAAATATATTTATGGATGTATTTTGTTTTGTTTATTTATGGATGTATATTATATGTATTTTTGTTTTGTTTTTTATTCTGATATGTACAATGCTTAGGCAATATGTACCTATGTACGTCATGCTAATAAAGCAATATGAATTGAATTGAGTGTGTGAGAGAGAGAGAGAGAGAGAGAGAGAGAGAGAGAGAGAGAGAGAGAGAGAGAGAGAGAGGAGAGAGAGAGAGAGAGAGAGGAGAGAGAGAGAAAGGAGAGAGAGAGAACCCCCAAAAAAACCTTTACAAAGATAATTTACATCCTATTTATTATACCTATTGCTTTCAGATAATTGATAATGGCATAATAGACTTTATACTGTGTGGAGTCATTCTCCTGCTGCAAATTCTGCAAAAATTTCAGAGACACATTTAGAGCAAAAACAAAGCCTCCTCATGAGAGTCACACAGTCTGCTGAAGCACAGGCAGAAGCTCTCAGTGCAGTCGGTGATTATTACGGGACGTTTTCTCACCCGAGCAGGGAGCGCAGCACCTCCAGCGAGTCTGTGACCGGCTCCAGAAAGATGACCATCCGCTTAAAGCAGATCACCATGTTCAGCAGGTCAAAGGTCAGCGTTCTGGGGCTGCCCAGATCAGAGCTACTGTCTATGGAGGACATGTCTTTAGCGGGCAGCTGGGTCATTTCGGCCCGGTCGCCGCTCGCCTGTGTGGGGTCCTGAGGAGAGGAGGCAGCGCACTGCATGCTGGGAAATCAGAGATCAACATAGTGAGGATTCAAAGACTATCCCTGCACCCCGATGTGCATACTATCCACCCTATCTACCCTACATAGTATTGAAAATGACTAATATCACATAGGATTCAGGATGGATAGCATACACATTGGGACGCAGGCTGTGTTTATCTCTATACACACGTGACCATCAAGAGACTCACATCTGTGTGAATGAAATTAAATCCGATGCCTGACAGTCTGTCTGCCAAGAAATACTGTCTAAATGCTTTAATTATTAAATCTGAATCAATAAACAATGTCAAATCCAGCAGAATTGAATAACAAAGCATCTTGATATATTAAAAACATATGAACAGATGTAAGAGTCAATTCAACGGATGTCAGATAGATTTGATAAACATGCACGATTACTATTTTTATAATAATACATTAAATTCTTAATTATGAAACGGTGAAAATGAATATAAACAGAGAAACATTAAACATTGTCATATAAACATCAACCAGAAGAAAACACAACAGACAATAACATACCTTTTATTCCTTAAAACAGCATCTTGTGCCACTACAGGGTCATTAAGAAGTATTTAACGCGCATTAAGATCAATAAATCTGAGATTAATCCACTTAAAAGTATATAAAACGCTGTATTATCGCATATGTCTGGCGATCTTCTGCTTCCGCGATGCACAGGCTGATGTGTGGATGTCAGAGCGCGAGATGATCGAGTGTCAGGAAGAGCAGAAGAGCGCAGATCACATCGATGAGACCCAGTCATCATGTACACTAATGTTGTCCCAGTCCAGACCCACCGATGATGAGATCAGACAATATCACTGACACCACACATTACATATGACATCAATAACACAGTAATGATGTGAGGATGATAAATGTGTCATAAATGAACTCTGAAACCTGAGGATTTGACATCATCATCAAAGACTGACCACAAAAGAAACTGAGGAAGACGTTATCCTTTACATTCATATACAACACAATCATCAGAAATATCATGAAGAGAGTTTTGAACACATTAGAGATGAACCCTCGGGTTGTGTGCTTTGAGGCTCTGGAGATATTATTAATGACCACAGTCTCATTACACTATATTCCAATAATATTGGTTAGTAAAAATACAATATTTGGTTATTAAAACTTTTTATTATTTTTTTTAGTCCATGAAACATACTAAACATGTTTATTATCACAATACTTTTGAATACTTTGATTGTTAATAACATTTACGTAAAACAATGCATTGAATGAAATATAGAATAAAACTAAATATAGACTAAACACAGTTTTACATCATATTGGTATCTTATTATAAAGCATATACAATTCTGATTGTATCATATCATACAGAATAAAAATACATAATTGTTTTATGATATTTAGATGTATTGAAAAGTTGCCTATATTTCAAGGACAACATATTTAATTCTCAATATTACACGTCCTCAGTAGTAACAGGTCTAAATGGCAATGAAAGGTCTGAAAAAGCAAAACACGTACATGCTTATCTAGATATAACATGGTAACTAATGTAATTATTAATAAATGATTTACTGATAAGAAATGATATCCTCTGCTGGATCATGTCACCCTTCAAAACACAAGCATTCATAAATCACAGTCTTGTTGTGAGGTAAAGCTGAAATCCTCACTCATCAACTCCTGTAACACACACACACACACACACACACACACACACACACACACGGCACTGCACTCGGCACTCGGCACTCGGCACTCGGCACTCGGCACACGGCACACGGCACACGCACGCACGCACGCACGCACGCACGCACGCACGCACGCACGCACGCACTCACACTCACACACACACACACTCACACTCACACTCACACTCACACCTCACACTCACACACACACACACACACACACACACACACACACACACACACACACACACACACACACACACACACACACAAGCGCTGGATCACTGTGGCTTCAGTTGGCTTCCATGTGTCTGTCGTGATCCATATTAATAATAGCTGTCAGAACAGAATGAAACAGAAAGAGATCATTATGAAGCATTACTGCTGACACACATCTGTACTGGAGACTGTGTTTAAATTACATGATTATGTGATATATGAATCATTAATACTTACTGCAGCTTCTCCAGTTTATTATGTGGATCATCTTTTAAAGCAGAGAGCATCTTCCGACCTGCATCTCCTACATTATTATCAGTCAGATCCAGTTCTCTCAGATGTGAGGAGTTTGATCTCAGAGCTGAACTCAGAGCAGCACAACCTTCATCTGTGACGCCACAACGACTCAACCTGCAGAACAACAACACAAACACAGAGACATTATACAACTAAAGTGTTTAAAATGAAACTATTACGCCTCTTTTCACGCATTTCCTTTAGATTAGTCAAAATCTGATTCAAATATAAAACACTCAAGAGCGTAACACATTTCTGAAGAGCTGATTTTGTTATGATTTCTATTCTTTCTCTTTCTAGAAGATCAAAATATTTGTCACTCAGAGATCTCAACCTGCATCATGGACTCCATGTACTGTAATTATCACTTCATTTGGTAACATGTTTTATGACTGTATTTGTATAATTGATCATATAATTTAATTATTGAAATGTGCATTTATTAAAATAACTTTGTTTGTATTTCCCTGTGTTTTAATTCATATTTATCTGTTGAAAATGAGCATAAGAGCAAATGCTGCATTAATAATTATCTCTCTGGTGTCTATAAACAGTTCATACAGTATATTTGACAAAAAATGTTGCATTAAGTAAAATAAAACAAAATTATTATTTGTCTTAGATATATATTTTTTTTACTGCCTTTGTTTTCATTTAAAATATTGAATACAAAGAGAACTTTGTGTAAATGTTAATATTGTGTAAATTAATGTATAGTGAACATAAAAACCAAAATATGTGCAAAATTGAGAAACTATAATGTTTATGAAGATTAACTGCGTCTCATAAAGAAAATGTACTTCAGTTAAAATGTTACACAAAAGTGCTTTTAATACAAATGTTTGAAGATATATTTATTGATAGGTAAGGATACAATGTTTTATTTCTATTTCAGCTATATTTACCCTATTTGTGTATTTTCAATCATTTGTACAGTCACATAATTGGTGAGTGAATAAGACATCGTGTCTGTGAGTTCACTTTAACGAGCTTCAGACTTTAATTCGTGAACAGTACCGATTAGTGTATTTCATTCATTCATCCAAACGCCACTGGCTCAATGAACATTTATAGCAGTAATAATAGTAAAATAGATATTGTTTGTGTTTGACCTGTAAACATATATAAAGATAATATTGGTTTCTCCAGCTGTCTGCGCTGCTGTAATCTGAAAGTCTGCATGCACACTGGGCTCAGAGTGAAAATACACTGGGCTGCAGACACAAACCAATCATGTTCACAGAGATGTAAACGTTTGTTTCGAGTATGGCTCTGTGTGACGTCATAAAGGGCATCATCTCTTGTATGAACACTTCTCCTGGAAGAGCGCGCACAGTAACCAGATGATGAATGGTTTATAGATAAATTAAATCAATAAAGTTAGTGTTCCTGTTTTATTTCTGTCTATGTCACCGCTTGCAGGCGATCGTTACGCTAAAGCTTTGTGTGCTGGTGACTCTTCAGCTCTGCCCACGGCACCTCCAGGAGCTCCACTGTTTTCAGATCTGTATCTGTCTTTTATAAATCTGATCAAACTAAACACTCAATTATTCTTTTCTATCAACGAACACTTCACTAATATTATTATCAAAAGCAATAAGTGGATGGAAGTGTTGCTGATGATATGATGTGGAGGAAAACGGTCATCAGTAAAGTCCTCTGGTAAATGAGCAAAACAGAGCGTTTATCCTCTTGGTCTTTCATTAAAAATATTCATAAAAATATAATTTTAAACTGCAGTAAAATTAGAGAACAACAGGTGAAATAAAATAAACATTTCCTAAATGTGTGCTAAAATTATTGACATGAGAATAAATTGTTTAGTTTTTCAGTTGGATTGGTTTTGTATTTCATGATGGTCAAGGATCAAACTAAATCACCAGGACTGGTGTAGATATTTTGGTTAGTGTGTCTTGTTTACATATTATTATTATTGTTGTACTTCTACTATATTTAATATGTAATATGAAAAATGTAAATAAAATGATTGGTGACTGAATATTTTGAATGACAGACAAATGTTCAATATGAAGATAACGAACAATAAAAATATTTCCTCACAGGATGTTTTGCTCATATTTACCAAAGGTGCCAAAATTTGAGGACACTGCATTCAGAAATGATCAAATTTACATTTTCATGTTGAGATTAATGTATGATCTTACGTCAGTTTCTCCAGTTTACAGCGAGGATCCTTCAGTCCATCAGAGATCATCTTCAGACCTGCATCTCCTACATTATTATAATTCAGATCCAGTTCTCTCAGATGTGAGGAGTTTGATCTCAGAACTGAACTCAGAGCAGCACAACCTTCATCTGTGACGCCACAATCCCATAACCTGCAGAACAACAACACAAACACAGACTATGATTATGATTATGGCTATGATGATTCAATGCTAAATCTGTGTGTGTGTTCGATCCACGAGGTAATATAATATTATTTTGTCTCATGTCTAAGGGGACATTTACACAACACCATTTTCAACCTAAAACAGAAAACGTATGTGTTTTGGTTTATTTACATGACAAAGGCATTTTGGGGACCTGAAAACAAACTTTTGAAAACTGGTTTGAAATGCAATTTCTTTGGAAACAATACAGTTATGATCTCTGTGTAAACTATAAAAATGTGAATTTGTGAAAGATGTTTTCAGTCTATAGGCTCGTGCAAGCAGTGTTGCCATGTTATTTTCTAGTAAAGTTGCTAAAGGCAGAATGATATACTGCTAATATTTGATAAATGATGTTGTGATGTGATGTGTGCAATGACATCATTACATAACCACAGCACAAAACTGTATCATCACATAGAATACAAAATTAAAACATAATACACATTATTTGTGACAGAAATATAAACATGTATTGTATGATCAGATGT
The DNA here is from genome assembly GCA_027564155.1 of Gymnocypris eckloni scoliostomus. Lineage (NCBI taxonomy): Eukaryota > Metazoa > Chordata > Actinopteri > Cypriniformes > Cyprinidae > Gymnocypris > Gymnocypris eckloni. The sequence continues at coordinate 35,112,614 of CM050416.1, forward strand.
TTTTCTTTTTAAATACAGAAAAGCAGCCAGAGACTCACAGCGCTTCAAAATAATCAAATTGAGGAGCGCAGACCAAAAAAGTGAAGAAAGTCTGCACACTCTCAAACATCAACGAGTCACAAGCGAGAGGAAAGCATATTGAGCGGTTTACTGAATCATAATCTCATATCATAAGTTTATGCTCCTTATATGTGTCTCCTTACCTTCACTGTTCATAATCAGGTAATTAAGTCTATCATCAATAAACACTGGCATGTTCTGAGAGCCCAGGACATTGGAGATCTGATCATATTATAGAGGACACAATATAAGAGATCATCTGGTCAATACCTTCATTAAGGAGAACAAATATGTGACTTTGGATCATTCCACTGGCTTCTACCCATGCAAGATTTGTTCAGCTTGAGAAAATACAATTAAAATGAATTATTTCAATAGCACCCCCCTCAGAAAACATAGAAAATGCTCAACATGTGACCGAAGCGTTTGCCTTGTTTTTATTCAGTAAATCGCTCAATATGCTTTTATCTCGCTTGTGACTCGTTGATGTTTGAGAGCGTGCGGACTTTCTTCAAACGCTTTAGCTTTGGGAATCTTTTTAAATACAAGCAAGGGTGTAGTTTGTGGGAGGAACCCCCCCCCCAATAACCAAAATTAGCAAGTTCAACCCCCCCAATATCTATACCATGGTTAATGGAAACCTAGAATCAGGCAATTAATTAACCTTTTAAATCACTCCTTCTGCACTTTTATGAGCGCTAGCTTGACGTATGAACCGAACGAACCAGTTATCAGCACAATATGATTGAAGCGCGGTTGTTTTAATTTTGCATGAGCGCCGCACGAATCAGTTTATACTCTTATTATACTCTGCACGTGTTCACCAGCGCGCTCAAAGTGTGATAAGATTTGTGTGAGCCATTCCTATCACGAAGCTGTAGGTAAAATGTGCGATCTATGTGAAGTCTGTTGAGAAATTATCACTTTAAAATGCTACGGAGAAAGTCGAACATTATCTAAAAAAGGCCAATAAACTAAAACGACTGATGAAAAGAGAACAAAACAATCTAGCACCAACACAGAGGCCTATATTAAAATATTTCTGAACTAATGACCGCCTTTACTAGAATTCATAACGTTTTATTGTAGACTTGTTTATTGTGGTATATTTTGTCTAACTTGTAGAATTTATGATAAATAATATGTTAAGGGAATAGATTTTCTCTATAGATTTATACAGTATTATAACTGTGCTATGTTGTAACTATTGTTGCTAAATGTGCACGCTGTTGATTTTCATAACAAATGCTATAATTAAGAATTATGGTATTTTTTTAATAAGAGCATGTAAGTCAGAATCGAATCATGTGTAACCTGTCCTTCACATATTCCAAGAGATGGATAGATTAAATCATTAAGAGCCTAATCAGCTGGGGTACGATATAAACATCAATATAAGACAATGTTAAATGGACTTCTCATGGCATGATGAATTAGAGCATTCTGTCAAACTATAGTCTATAAGTGCCTAAGCAACGTAAAATACTTCATATAGGCAATATGTACACAAGTAGCTAATTATTAACCTAGGCATGAAGTTATGTTATTAACCAACTTTACATGTGTGGATAATAGCACAAAAGAGCTGTTTGCAAAAATAAATATATAAACAAACAAATAAATAAACCTTATGAGGGAGCATGACGCGGGACTCCACTAAAACAGCTCACACTTCACCCCCAATATTCAAACCAAAACTATGTCCTTGAACACAACAATGAATTAATGATCAATTACATATATTTGAACAATTACATTTTATTCTCTCATTAACTAGCAAAACTACACATTCAGAACAAGTTTTAAGCAGTGTATTGGTAGTTAATATGCGACCTAACTGATCAACAATTACAGGTACAAGCTAACGATGTGTATTATAAACGAACAATCAATATTGAACAATTGAACGATTGCAGCTTCATTCAGACGTGTGAGCTGCTAAACACATCTCTCCAGCTCTCTCCAAACTGATAGCTAGCTGTTCAATGCTTTCCTCTTTTGTGTAATTCAGAGGAAACATACGCACCTTTTTATTGTTTGAGTCTTTGTTCAAAAGTAGCTCAAGTTACCAAATAAGTTTGAAAAACAGCTACATTTGTTAGAAAAATATCTTAGGCATAATATTATTGAAAATTAATATTATTGAGCTGCAAAGAATCAAGAGAGAGCAACATTCATTTTCACTTTCACTTTAATTCATTAGCAGCATCATTAATAGATTTAGTTTAGTTGTTAATTTCTGACTCATGGCCAGGAGTGTCAGGGGTCCGGGCCCTGTGTCTCTCACCACCAGAGGTCATCATCTCTCTTCCTCCTGGACTCAATTCCCCAGAATACACTCACCGGTCACTCATTACACCCTCAGCTGTTCCCCATGGTCTGCACATGGGGTTTGTTTTGTTATCTGTGTCATGTGTTCATGTCTATTCTCTCACTCCTCCCCTCTCGTTACCTCATCATTGATTCATTTGCCCCAGCTGTTTTCCTGATTGTCTTTCCCTATTTAGGCTCCTGTGTTTTCTGTTCTGGGCTTGTTTGTGTCCCGTATGTACCAGTTTAAGCCCGTGTCCTCCGGCTATCCTGTGCCCAGTTTATGTCCTGTTTTCAGTAGTTATGTTACTCTTTCCTCTTCGGGGTGGTTTCATTTGTGTTTCTGTTTATTTTGTGATTTATAAATAAAAGAAACACGGGGCCCGGACCCCTGACAAGGAGAAGCGAAGCCTTGCCCAGTCTTACACAAACTCGGCGTATGACGCTAGAAACTATTTGTTGAGTTAAAGGTGGAAATAATACATAGCTTCTCTGTGGTGCAATTATTCTTTTCTATCAACGAACACTTCACCAATATTATTATCAAAAGCAATAAGTGGATGGAAGTGTTGCTGATGATATGATGTGGAGGAAAACGGTCATCAGTAAAGTCCTCTGGTAAATGAGCAAAACAGAGCGTTTATCCTCTTGATCTTTCATTACAAATATTCACAAAAATATCATTTTAAACTGAAGTAAAATTAGAGAACAGGTGAAATAAAATAAACATTTCCTAAATGTGTGCTAAAATTATTGACATGAGAATAAATTGTTTAGTTTTTCAGTTGGATTGGTTTTGTATTTCATGACGGTCAAGGATCAAACTAAATCACCAGGGGCCCGTTTCAGAAAGGAGGTTAAGTGAAAAGTATGTTAACCCTGAAATGAGGGAAACTCTGGGTTTTCCGTTTCAAAAAGGGAGATTTGTTAAACCCGAGAAAGCAGGGTAAGTCAAGCCCGTTTCTGAAAGAGAGATAACTTATACTCAGAGTCAATTACCGTGGTAACTTACTCCGTGAACCTAACCTGGTCGGGAGCAGGTTTTCTTCGGTAAACCCAGAGTTTCTTTCGGTCTCCTCTCCCTTTTTATAGTTTTAGCGAGGTTTAAATGCCTAATTCAAACTGCAAAATTGATTTTCTTACTGAGTATTTTTTGTCTTATTTCAAGTACAAATATCTAAAAATGTAAAATTATATATGAACAAATTGTCAATATTTAGTCATGTTTCCTGGGGGATTTTCCTTTTTAAGTGCATTTTACATAAAACAAGTAAAATTGTCCGCCATTGGGTAAGAAAAATTATCTTAATGCAAACAGAAACAAGAATATGTTTAATGTCTTACCCCATTGGAAGATAATTAGCAAAATAGGAAAAATGCACTAAAACATCGGAGATGCAGAGCACATTATAAGTCCTGTATGCAGATTTTAAGGAAAGTGTGCATCGCTCTCATACTCATTCTGATCATTTGTCCTGGGCACAAATCCGTCAAAGAGGAGTTTCACAGAGGAGTAGGTCAGTGGTGAAAAAATCGGTTTAAATGAGGCTAATCTGATAAATTATGTTCACTTGATAACATCTTTCTGTGACATCTGGAAGTAACGCTGAAATAGCCACCTCGTAAAATATGTACGGATTGCCGTGAGATCGGGCTGGAAGTAATATGGTTGGATGCATTGATGACAAGCATATCTTGTCACCATCATCGCACCTTCTGAACATTAAACTGATTACTGTATGGAATGGAAGGATGCCAGATGGAGGGGTAGTACAAGCCGTAACCACCTCCACTGCTGTTAAATAAACTAATTATTCACTTTTTTATCATCTTTATTTCCTAATACAAAAGCAAAAGTTATTCTTTTTACTCTTGGATTTTAGAATTCTTCCAATACTTGACCACCTCCTCTTCATCTGTCAGTGGTGCTGGTTCTCCCTCTGCCTTCTTGCTGTCGTCAAGTCAGTAGTTAATTGTATTACTCTAATTAAGAAATGCAACCGGTTGGATTAGAGAATATTTAACTATGTGAAAAGAGTGTTTGACTATGTGGAAAAAGCTGCAGCGCATTGAAATAGACATTGAATGATATTTAATGTCAAATTTTGTAAAGTCATTAAGCCCACACATATGAACCTTTCATGCTTAAAGCTTTACCTTGATTTAATTGTGTTTTTATACTTCATTTTTAGCTGCTGCACGTTCTTGTTTCATTTTTCCGTATTTTTGTTTTTTTGTGGCCGTGGGATACCATTAAAATGAATATGTTCAATAATTTACAGTTTTCACCTCTGATATTATAACAGTTATTAAGTTATTGACAGTTATTAAGAGTTAAAGTTACGCATTGACGGGAGTACGCACACTGACGTCTTTTTGGCGGGAGCTGTTGCCATGGTGAATCGTAACTTCGGTGCTCTGCTGATCATGACTTTTTCATGGTCATGGTGCAACAACTCAGAGTCAACCTACTTAGAGTTGAGTAAACTAACACAATTCAGCTGTTCTGTAACCGAAAACTCAGAGTTTCCCATCTCAGAGTAACTCAACTCTGAGTTCAAGTTTAATCTCAGAGTTGGTTGAACCTCCTTATTGAAACGGGCCCCAGGACTGGTGTAGATATTTAGTTTAGTGTGTCCTGTTTACATAATAATAATAATAATAATAATAATAATAATAATATTATTGTTGTGCTCATATTATATTTAACATGAAAAAAGTAAATAAAATGATTGGTGACTGAATATTTTGAATGACAGACAAATGAACAATATGAAGATAACGAAAAATATAAATATTTCCTCACAGCCGGTTTTGCTCATATTTACCAAAGGTGCCAAAATTTGAGGAGGACACTGCATTCAGAAATGATCATATTTACATTTTCATGTTGAGATTAATGTATGATCTTACGTCAGTTTCTCCAGTTTACAGCGAGGATCCTTCAGTCCATCAGAGATCATCTTCAGACCTGCATCTCCTAGTTTATTATCAGACAGATTCAGTTCTCTCAGATGTGAGGAGTTTGATCTCAGAACTGAACTCAGAGCAGCACAACCTTCATCTGTGACGCCACAACCACACAACCTGCAGAACAACACACTCTTCACTCTCTCAGTTTATATATAGTTCAACAGCACAATACAATTCACAAATTCATAATTTTACAGACTTACACACAAGTAAAGTTCACTATATCAGAAGATTAGAGATATTCTCACTGGAAGAGCAATAGATGAGGTTTCACAGACATTCACAGAAAACAATAGTGACACAATCACATTTAATGGGGAAAGGAAGAGACACCTAAGTGTCTAAACAGTGTCTAATCTGTTCAAATTAATACTACCATTGACAACATGCACTACAACAAACACATCTGAAGATTACACTCAGTGCTACTTACCGAGCTGATCTGGAGGCTTCAACGACAGGCGAGAGCTTCAGAAGAACTTCATCAGGTGTCATCTGGTTTTGCTCTCTGCTTATGTAGTTATTCAAATCAAATTGATCCAACTGCTCTGAGGTCAACAAAACAAAGACAACCGCTGACCACTGTGACGAGGACAGTCTAGCGCCTGACAGAGCTCCATATCTGAGATACTGCTGGACTTCCTTCTCCAGAGACTGATCACCCAGTTCATTTAAACAGTGAAACAGATTGATGAATTTCTCTGGTGAGGGATTCTTTCTTATACTCGTTTTAATGTAATCAACTGTTTTTTCTTCACTGAATGGGATGTTTTCAGCATGTGTCAGAAGATATTTCAGGAGCGTCTGATTGGACTCCAGTGAGAGACCCAGAAGAAATCGGAGGAAAAGGTCCAGATGTCCATTCTTACTCTGTAAAGCCTTGTCCACGGCTCTCTGGTGCAGGTCAGATATTGTGTGACATGTGAACTCATGTGCATGTTTTGAGCTGAGGTCTTCATTGAGCACATCTCTCTTGTCCAGCAGGAATGAAAGCAGCACATATAGAGCTGCGAGATGCTCCTGAATGCTCAGATGAACAAAGCAGAAGACTTTCCCCTGATACAAGCCCAACTCCTCTCTGAAGATCTGAGTGCACAATCCTGAGTACACTGATGCTTCTGTCTCATCAATGCCACACTCTCTCAGATCTTCTTCATAGAAGATCAGGTTACCTTTCACAAGCTGCCGGAAAGCCAGTTTCCCCAGTTTCAGTATCATGTCTTCATCCTTCACTTTCTTCTCATAGTCCTTCTCATGTTTGATGCTGGTCTGAATGATGAGGAAGTGTGTGTACATTTGAGTGAGAGTCTTGGGAATCTCTCCAGTCTCTGCTCGACTCATCATCTTCTCCAGAACAGTGGCTGAGATCCAGCAGAAGACTGGGATGTGACACATGATGAAGAGGCTCCTTGATGACTTCAGGTGTGAGATGATTCTGTTGGCCAGACTCTGATCACTGATTCTCTTCCTGAAGTACTCCTCCTTCTGTGGATCATTGAAGCCTCGTACCTCTGTCACTCGATGGACACACTTCGAGGGGACGAGATCAGCTGCTGCTGGTCTGGAGGTGATCCAGATGAGAGCAGAGGGAAGCAGATTCCCCACAATCAGGTTCATCAGCAACACATCCACTGAAGCTGATTCACTTACATCACACAACCTCACATTGCTCTGAAAATCCAGAGACAGACGACACTCGTCCAGACCATCAAAGACGAACAACACTTTATATTTACCACTGGGTATTTCCATTTCTTTCGTTTCAGGGAAAAACACACAAAGAAGATCCAAAAGACTGAGAGTTTTGTCCTTCATCAGGTTGATTTCTCTGAAAGGCAGTGGAAATATGAGCTGGACGTCCTGATTGTCTTTCCCTTCAGCCCAGTCCAGGATGAACTTCTGCACAGAGACTGTTTTTCCAATGCCAGCGACTCCCTTTGTCAGCACAGTTCTGATGGCTTTGTCTTGTCCGGGTAAAGGTCTGAAGATGTCATTGCATTTGATCGGTGTGTCCTCTGTTGCTGCTCTCCTGGATTGTGTCTCAATCTGTCTCACCTCGTGCTCATTATTGATCTCTCCACTCTCACTCTCTGTGATGTAGAGCTCTGTGTAGATCTCATTCAGCATCGTTGGGTTTCCCTGCTTTGATGTTCCCTCATACAGACACTCAAACTTCTTCCTCACATTTGATCTGAATGTCTCGAGGGCTTCTGCATGTTGATGTCTAAGAATAAATAAATAATTATATTATTAGTTCATAATATATGCACACTTCATGTTGTATTATTGTAGTATAACAAACAGTTTGTTTTCGATTTTATATTACAATCCGTCATATTATCAGCATGTCTTTATTATTCAAAGGTTTAACACAACATTAGAGAAACAGAGAAAGATCAGTGTGTGAAATGCAGTGGTTAAATGTATTTCAGTTAGGGATGTCCGGATCAGTTTTTATGCCCCTAATATGATCTGAGTGAATGAATATTGAGTATCTGCCAATACCGTGTCCCAACCCAATACTTTTATGTTCTTATTGCTTGGTGCACACTTCAAGTACATTAACCCTTTCACGCAAATAAGTCAGTGTGTGAATTTTTTCTTCTCCAATCCAAAATAACTGATGACCAGTCAGAGATGCCAAGCCACTTCAGAATATCCATCCATTCCTTCAATCCTGGGAGACTCTTGCTAATAAAAAAAATGTTGTGACATCAAGGAGTTACACCCTTGTTAAATTTTAGATTGTGAGGAAATTCTGATTAATCGTTTGTCCACTAAATTGGACATCAATATAAATAATTCATATGCAGTAACTTTTTGGCTGCAAATAAAATGTATTTCTTTCTATCATGACAACTCTCGTAATGGATTTGACCATGTTAATGTATTTGGTGTTGGTGGAATAGATCTGCTACGCTGCTGCTGCAAAGCAAGTACAGAACCTTGCTTCTGGCAATACATATGCCAATGTGGTGCTTAAGTGTTTAAGACATACTGTAGCATAAACAAGTATAATAACCCGTAGCAGATCTATACAGGTTGAGCTGGGGAAGGTGGAGGGTTTCAGAGGAACCAATCAGCTTGTGCCAAGTAGTTTAACATTGTGACTATCATCAGTTTGCATTAATGACCTGCGCCGTCTAGAGTTTTTATGTTAACTTGCCATTTGTTTTATTAGAATATAATTTGCAGGTTTTTGTTTATGTGTAGATCTCAAGAGGAGAGCGTGACAGAAACGTCTACAGGATAGTAGAGGAGATAAGAAGTTTTTGCAGTATAAGAATATTTTTAGTTTTTCTGCAAATACGAGCATTTTCAGACAGTAAAGCTCAGTAAAAGCATTCAGTGTTGCATCTAGTGTGCTGAGGAGTGAAGCATTGTGAACGATTATTACATCTGTATGAGAGTGAAATAGAGAGGATTACTCAATTGTTTTTGCAATAACTGCAGCTGTATTATATTTTTTGTATATATTTTATACTTTTCACATGATTTTATATAACATCTCTAATTCCTGTATCTCAAACAGAAAACAGGTGAAGCAAATGAACTGACAGAGTGAATGACACTAGACTGAGAGCAAACATGATAAACGCAGACACTATGTGCTCAACCAAACGGAAACATGAAGCACGAGTGGCAGGATCCAACACCAGAAAAATCAGACCAGACAGAAAGGATCGGATCCTGACCCGTACGCTCCAAACACAACACCAACAAAACACTCACAGAACCAAAACCAACACAAAACTAGAAAAAAGAAAGATTGAACAGGATACTGACAAACACAGAAAAAGTTTGATAAATGTAATATAAATATGTATAATCAAAAATATGTTTATTACAGTGTTTACCTAAACTTAGGACCACTCTGTCCATTAAAGTTACGTAGAGGATCCATTGACCGGTCACTCTTCATGGACACACAGCTGGGTTCAGATGACTTTAATCTGTACTTCTGGAAGGATCTGAAACAAAACATTATTAATGACTAGGGATGCACCGATATGGATATTTCGGCCGATCCCGATAATCAATAATTCTTTATATTTGAAAGACGATAACCGATATGTTGGCTGATAAATCTATATCCAAATTTGTATATACTTTTTGAGAGCCTGATTAAAAAAAAGGTCTCATCATTAAAAGCCACGTCAACATAAGCGCCTAGTTTGAACAGTGTAAGTTTAAACAAATATATATTTTACTCTCCCATTACCAAATGTTGCTATAAAATGTCTCACAAATCAAATAAAATGCTAACAAGTCATTGGACATCATTACATGTGTAAATAATCAAAATGCATGTGCCATGAATGAATTAAACGGAAGAGCCATCTGCATGGACAATAATGAAATTATATTAATTAATAAACCATATTGCTGATGAAAATAAAAGTGGTGGTTATTATTAATAATGCTTCAGTGATTTTGAAAAAGTAACAAATGAATAGGCTAGCACTGTTTTAAATAGCAGCTGTTTGAGCTGCGTGCGCTGTATGAAGCTGAATGAACACCGGCAAACTGAAGCGCTTGTTAGCGGGTTAATTAGGCTACATGAGAATCAGATATTTATAGAACAGAAACATAATATTACAACTTATACTGTATATGCACAAAAATGCACAAGTTATTTTGAATTAAGTTATGTGCTAGTCAGATGTGTAACTCGTGGACGCGCACTTGGCTTCCCGTAATAACGCGCTGAAACACGGCAACTAAACACAAAGAATTCACAACGTTTTATTATAATAATGTTCTCATAAGAATGTTATATACACGACAGTCCCAATCATAGTTATTAGTTGTGCGCTAATGTTTGAGCTGCGTGCGCTGAGCTAAAGATGATCACCGGCAAACTGAAGCGCTCTATTAACGCTCTATTAACTTAACCAAACGCATTTAGATGAGATAAAGCAGATATACATAAAATAATCACAATATTACTACGTACAATTGCACAAAAGGCTGCAAATGCACAAGCGAACTTAACTGTCATGGAGGTGGCGCTCAACGCACGCACAAAACACATCACACAAAGATTACACGTCATTTACAGTAATGCTCTTATTATTATTTTAAGTAGACTTTATGACAGACTTGCTCTGCACATGTTGCACATGAGTGTATCGTCCTTTTCAAAGTGATTCAATCATATTTCAAGCATTTCAAAACCATCGTGGCGAACCGCGCACATCTGAAGTGTCTCTGAAGGAAATAATGCATTATTTATCAGCTTAAAGATATCGGCCAAATTTTCTTATCGGGCCGATACCGATACGGTGGCTGCTATATCGTGCATCCCTATTAATGACTGTTAATTAACTCAATATTTATGCTAAATGAAGGATTCACTGTAAGTCATTCTCTAGATATCAGGACATTTCATGGTCATTTGCATTCACAAACACCTCAATGAACTATATATGGTGACAACACCTCCCTTTATAAATCCCATGAATGTATATGTCCTTACAGAAATCATGACAAAGAAAGCAGTTCTGACTATGAAGCCAATCTGTGCTCTCACTGAACAGATCAGCGCAGTCTTTGAAAACACGTTCTCTGCACAGAGCATGGTTTGCCGAATCTTCCAGCAAAGCCAGATCAGTCATGACACTATAGCTACATTTCAAATGACTTCCCAGCTGTCTTTTATAGCTTTTCACATCAATTATGCAAATGTATAGCTTGAACTGTAAGATATGAATAATTATTTGCTATTAAAGGACACGAGAAACATGCACTAGCACTTCATTTTTGTTGCATCACCACCACTACATTCTCTGCGTAAGCATGCTCAGAGTTGTGCCTATATTTACACCCATTCCTACGTATAAGTACAAGTTGGTAGATCCCACACTTAGCGTGAAACTGTTCTTACACACTCATTACACACACATCTGTGCGTACACACAGCTGATAAATGAGGGCCCTGGAGTCATGGACCGTTTCACTCATTTCATTTCACTGCATCCACAATAAAATAATCACCTTTAATTTGATCACAGACTTATGAAGAATCAATCAATGTTTAATACAGTGTTTACCTAAACTTAGGATCAGTGTGTCTACTGAAGTGAAGTGGTTGATCCATTGACCAGTCACTCTTCATGGACACACAGCTGGGTTCAGGTGACTCTGGTCTGTGCTTCTGGAAGGACCTGAAACAAAACATTATTAATGACTAGGGATGCACAGATATGGAAATTTCGGCCGATCCCGATAATCAATAATTCTTTATATTTTAAAGCCGATAACCGATATGTTCGCCGATAAATCTATATCCAAATTTGTATATACTTTTTGAGAGCCTGATTAAAAAAAAGGTCTCATCATTAAAAGCCACGTCAACATAAGCCGCCTAGTTTGAACAGTGTAAGTTTAAAATATATATATTTTACTCTCCCATTACCAAATTTTGCTATAAAATATCTCACAAATCAAATAAAATGCTAACAAGTCATTGGACATCATTACATGTGTAAATAATCAAAATACATGTGCCATGAATGAATTAAACGGAAGAGCCATCTGCATGGACAATAATGCAATTATATTAATTACTAAACCATATTGTTGATGAAAATAAAAGTGGTGGTTATTATTAATAATGCTTCAGTGATTTTGAAAAGTAACAAATGAATATAGCACTGTTTTAAATAGCAGCTGTTTGAGCTGCGTGCGCTGTATGAAGCTGAATGAACACCGGTAAACTGAAGCGCTTGTTAGCGGGTTAATTAGGCTTCATGAGAATCAGATATTTATAGAACAGAAACATAATATTACAACATATATATGCACAAAAATGCACAAGTTATTTTGAATTAAGTTATGTGCTAGTCAGATGTGTAACTCGCGCACTTGGCTTCCCATAATAACGCGCTGAAACACGGCAACTAAACACAAAGAATTCACAACGTTTTATTATAATAATGTTCTCATAAGAATGTTATAAACACGACAGTCCCAATCATAGTTATTAGTTGTGCGCTAATGTTTGAGCTGCGTGCGCTGAGCTAAAGATGATCACCGGTAAACTGAAGCGCTCTATTAACGCTCTATTAACTTAACCAAACGCATATAGATGAGATAAAGCAGATATACATAAAATAATCACAATATTATTACGTACAATTGCACAAAAGGCTGCAAATGCACAAGCGAACTTAACTGTCATGGAGGTGGCGCTCAACGCACGCACAAAACACATCACACAAAGATTACACGTCATTTACAGTAATGCTCTTATTATAATGTTAAGTAGACTTTATGACAGACTTGCTCTGCACATGTTGCACATGAGTGTATCGTCCTTTTCAAAGTGATTCAATCATATTTCAAGCATTTCAAAACCATCGTGGCGAACCGCGCACATCTGAAGTGTCTCTGAAGGAAATAATGCATTATTTATCGGCTTAAAGATATCGGCCAAATTTTCTTATCGGGCCGATACCGATATGGTGGCTGCTATATCGTGCATCCCTATTAATGACTGTTAATTAACTCAATATTTATGCTAAATAAAGGATTCACTGCAAGACATTCTCTGGAAATCAGGACATTTCAACGTCATTTTCATTCAGAAACACCCCAATGAACTATATATGGTGACAACACCTCCCTTTATAAATCCCATGAATGTATATGTCCTTACAGCAATCATGACAAAGAAAGCAGTTCTGACTGTGAAGCCAATCTGTGCTCTCACTGAACAGATCAGCGCAGTCTTTGAAAACACGTTCTCTGCACAGAGCATGGTTTGCCGAATCTTCCAGCAAAGCCAGATCAGTCATGACACTATAGCTACATTTCAAATGACCTCCCAGTCTTTTATAGCTTTTCACACCAATTATGCAAATGTATAGCTTGAACTATATGAAATGAATAAGTATTTGCTATTAAAGGACACATTCTCTGCGTAAGCATGCTCAGAGTTGTGCCTATATTTACACCCATTCCTACGTATAAGTACAAGTTGTAGATCCCACACTTAGCGTGAAACTGTTCTTACACACTCATTACACACATATCTGTGCGTACACACAGCTGATAAATGAGGGCCCTGGAGTCATGGACCGTTTCACTCATTTAATTTCACTGCATCCACAATAAAATAATCACCTTTAATTTGATCACAGACTTATGAAGAATCAATAAATGTTTAATACAGTGTTTACCTAAACATAGAATCAGTGTGTCCACTGAAGTAAGGTGGACGATCCATTGACCAGTCGCTCTTCATGGACACACAGCTGGGTTCAGATGACTTTAGTCTGTGCTTCTGAAAGGATCTGAAACAAAACATGAAGAAAGTTAGAGGCAGACACTGTGAAAATGACAGACTGATAATTAACTCAATATTTATGCTAAATAAAGGACTCACTGCAAGTCATTCTCTAGAAATTAGGGATGGGTCACGATTTTCGAATATTCGAATAGTCAATTTAATTATAGAATATCGATTAGGTTATGCGATTATTTTCTAAAGGTGTACCCACACTCGGTGTTTTGAACCATCCCCGAGCCACGTCTGAGCCCCAAAGCCCTGTTCGTTTGACTGATGTGATCGCTCTGTGCCGCGCTCGAGCACGGTTTGTTTAGCAGGCCCTGGCTTGGTTGTAAGAGGTGGACCAGACTCGGTTCATTTGGACTCGGGCGCGGCACATATATAGTGTGAGCACTAACCGTACCGGAGTACGGAACTTCTGATACGTGCGGCCTGATTGCGTGAACAATAGACCTGTTAAGTAATATAATGTGAGAGGGCCGTTTGTTACAATGTCCCAAACAACTCAAAATAATAAACCACAAAGTTAACAAAACGATGCACTTCACTGCGCTGAGCGAGAGCACTTCTCTGCCACCTTCACGTGCTATCGTGACGAGCTCGCTGCATTCAATTTTTTTGTTGAATGAATAATGTAATATTCCACTGGTTGATAACCATAAATATTTATGTAAAAAATATTTGTGCTGTTTTTCGTGTTAAATGTGAAGAATGACAGGTTGGATGCCACAGACTTTATTTTTTATTGGCGGATTATACAGGTGAAATTTTCACTTTAACTTCACGCAATGTAACATGATTTTATTATTGTAATTTTGACTTTATTCTTAAAATATGATATTAATCTTATTTATGTATTTATTTGAGAAAGATAAACTGATCAAACTTGCGCTGGCCGCTTGGTATAAAAAAAAAAAAACGTGAATTTTACAAACATAAAATGTTCCAATCATATTTCTGAATTAAATTAATAAAGAAACTAAACTAATTAATGACCACTTTGCTATTAAAAACCAAACTGAACAATTTTAATAGCTGCAAAAGCAGATTTATAATGTTGGGGAGATAGAGAGAGAGAGACACGGGCTCTGGGTCGGACTCGGGGAGAATTCTGAGAAGCTGCAGGGATCTATATTCCTTCCCTAGTTCAATTAAAAGTTTCCCGGGCTAATTGTGAACAACACTCCCGTCTTCTTCCCGAGCATGTGAACATGTTCATTTAATATATGAAATAGGTTATTGTTATGAAGACAGACGTTAAAATTAATGTTCACATAATAAGCGCCGTCATTCAGGCTGTTCATAAGAGAGGTCTGCTTCCCTTTCGGGTTTCGGGTCGCGTTAATATTTAATGGATAGCATCGGGCTCGGGTTTGTAGCTAAACCAAAACTATATGCAGGCTACGCTGCTTTCATAGACGCACGCGCACACACATTATTGCACAGATATCAGAGATCGCGCAGCGCACAAACAGCACGGGAACTTTTACTTAGTAAAATAGCTTCGATAGGCTACTGACTCGCAATGTTATATTTCTCTGCAATGAGGAGGTAAAATCGCTGTTTTTGAAGTAACTATAAGCCTCATTGCTTGTAGAGAGAGACGCGCAGATGCAGGTGCACATGCAACTTTCTCTCTCTCTCGCTAATTCAAATAAATGATTATATATATATATATATACACATATATATGAAATAGGTTATTGTTATGACAGACGTTAAAATTAATGTTCACATAATAAGTGCCGTCATGCAGGCTGTTCACAATATGTTTTAGCGCGTAATGTTTTAAGAATGATATTCTGTTTAGCATAAAATGTTTTAAGCCTAATATTAATTAATTAATTAATCAAACGGTTACTTTTTTTATGAATGTTAATGCTCATTTTTTAAATATACATGTCCTAACCATATGAGCAATTGATAATCGACAGACTGTTCTGTTAAAAAATTCCTCAATCGGTTATGTTATATTAATATGTTTTAGCAATCATAAGTTATGACCATTAATTGGCTCAGGTTAAGATAGACTATTCTCTAATTAATTAAACTGTTATCTTACAGATTGAAAGCCTGAATAGTTTCTCTCCTTCTCTCTCTCTGTATGTGCGTTTGCGAGGTTGGGTGGGTACATGCGCGGGAGGGGTGCGATTTTCGAATAGTAATCGAATAATACCCAGCGATTATCGAATATTATTTTTGCTTAAAATGCCCATCCCTACTAGAAATCAGGACATTTCATGGTCATTTTCATTCAGAAACACCCCAATGAACTATATATGGTGAAGAGCTCTTTTCAATCCCAAATGCTATAAATCCATTTTAATAGTTTTCATGAAAATGAAATTTTTACCTAGACCCATACATTTTGCTCTATTAAATTTATCATGTTAAAATGGTCTGTTGGCTCAGTCTGAACATGTTAAACAATGATTGTTAACCTTGGTCCGCACCATCACACCAGCAAAGCCAGATCAGTCATGACACTATAGCTACATTTCAAATGACTTCCCAGCTGCCAGTCTTTAGAGCGCCTTTTCACATCAATTATGCAAATACATTTTAAACAAGGAAATATAGCGATTTGGCATGAAACATTGATGGAGCAGTGAATAGGTTCAGTACTGCAAAATGGCATGACGAACTCATTTTTTTATTTGGCGTTTACCCATTTTGGAAAAGAGCTCTTCATATGGTGACAACACCTCCTTTATAAATCCCATGAATGTATGTCCTTACAGCAATCATGACAAAGAAAGCAGTTCTGACTGTGAAGCCAATCTGTGCTCTCACTGAACAGATCAAGCAGTCTTTGAAAACACGTTCTTTCACAGAGCATGGTTTGCCGAATCTTCACAAAGCGAGATCAGTCATGACACTATAGCTACATTTCAAATGACTTCCCAGCTGTCTTTTATAGCTTTTCACATCAATTATGCAAATGTAGTTTGAACTATATGAAATGAATAAGTATTTGCTATTAAAGGACATGAGAAACATCCACTTAATTTTTGTTGTATCACCACCACACATTCTCTGCGTAAGCATGCTCAGGTTGTGCCTATATTTACACCCATTCCTACAAAACATAAGTATAAGTTAGTAGATCCCACACTGTGAAAATTACTGACTGTTAATTACACTTAATATTTATGCGCTACACAGCTGATTAAATGTAAGACATTCTCTAGAAATCAGGACATTTGTGCCTGAAGAGTTCACTCATTTCATTTCACTGCATCCACAATAAAATAATCACCTTTAATTTGATCACAGACTTAAGAAGAATCAATAAATGTTTAATACAGTGTTTACCTAAACTTAGGATCAGTGTGTCCACTGAATTTAGGTGGACGATCCATTGACCAGTGACTCTTCATGGACACACAGCTGGGTTCAGATGACTCTGGTCTGTGCTTCTGGACGGATCTGAAACAAAACATGAAGAAAGTTAGAGGCAGACACTGTGAATCAGGGTGACAGACTGTTAATTAACTTAATATTTATGCTAAATAAAGGATTCATGGTAATACAGAGGTACAACAATTACATTACCGTTACTGTAATTGAGTAGTCTTTTGTGTGTAAGTAACTTTTAAAAATTTTTAATCTGTAAAACAAGTTACACAAGTATATTTAAAGAACCAGACTTTTAAAACACATGAATTACTGAGTAAAAATAAATCGCCCAACAACTGCAGCAAATAATGGCAGAAGAAGAAATTGGCGCTAAAATCACAAGAAAGATGCAGATTAGCAAGACATTATGCTACCATAACCCAAGCTGAAAACCAGACCCGTTTATGCCTTCTGCTGAAGTTGAACCAGGAAATAAGTGAACCCCTGGCCATATATAAGATTCATGGTATTCAAACAGTGTTAGCTGTGTTTACCTCGGGACTTTCGAATATCTTATGTCAGCTGTTTTACATGAGATAGTCTAAAATAATGTAGATAACGTAAGGTAAATACTTGCATCACAGCATTGGTGGTTAAAATGAAGCTTTGTGTTTAGCAAAAGGTTTTGCCACAAATGAGCCAAAAGACAGTGGTGTATATCATCTGAGATAATATAATAATTGTTGTTTTAACCGATGTGTGATTTGACATGATCAGTATTTTGTGTAAAACAAATGAATGCCAAAATGCCGTGAAATCTAGTAGCTCTAGATTAGACTAAAACGTGCATCTGAGTGCTTTTCACATTTCTTGATTCAGTCGTTAAAATGCGTTAGAATGATAACAAAATTGAAGATATAAACAGTAGCATTTATATATTTATAATAACATTTAATGTAGTAAGTCAACATCCCATGAAGAATGCCGTTATTTCTCAAAAATCACCATGATTACATAGACCTGTGGTTTTGCTTTTTACACAGTTCAAAAACAAGAAGTTAATTAAGAGACTTACGTTGTATTACGTATTATACTGTTTTGCTCTATTTCGACAACAAAATAATACCAAACACAGCCACCATAGCACCTTTTAAATTTCTGAGCAATGACGGTGTTTCATTCCTTGAATTAACTGTTTAAATGATTCTGTTCAATCGCATGACTCTCTTATCAGTGACTTGCTGACACCTACTGTGGTTCTAATTTAACATTTAAAGTATCTTTTGATTTATTTATTTTTTCAAATGACTATTTAACATCTGTGATCCTGGCCTGAGCACAAAACCAGTCTTAAGTCGCTGGGGTATATTTGTAGCAATAGCCAACAATACATTGTATGGGTTAAAATTATACATTTTCTTTTATGCCACAAATCATTAGCATATTAAGTAAAGATCATGTTCCATTAATATATTTTGTAAATTTCCTACTGTAAATATATCAAAACTAAGAGCTTAATTTGAACAACTTTAAAGGAGATTTTCTCAATATTTGGATTTTTGCACCCTCAGATTCCAGATTTTCAAATATTGTCCGATCATAACAAACCATACATCAATGGAAATATGATTATATTCAGCTTTCAGATGATGTATGAATTGCCGCAGTTAAATGGACCCTTATGGTTTTGTGGTTCAGGGTCACATTTTATGTCTTATTTATCAAAACATTATTTCTGCATTTGAGAGACTAAATGCATTGCATGCAGTGTAAATACATCTGCCACTTCAGATGAAGCTTCTGCATTTCTCTGCATTGCAAAGATGCATTTTGTTGATACTGATTTAATTTGCCTGGTAACAGCCCAAATGTCTTATTATTCTAATTAACCGATTACTTTAATTAAAAACACTTAATTTGAGATTTATAGGCCCATATCCCAGGTGTGTCAAACTCTGGAGGGTGTTACTGGAGGGCCACAGCTAAAGTTAATTTTGCTCCAACACACAAACCATGTAGTTTTCAAATAAGCCTACACATGATTAGTTTAGCTGGATCAGATGTGTTTAATTAGGGTTATATGATATCTACTGTGCAGGGCTGTGGCCCTCCAGGAACTGAGTTTGACACCCCCATTTTTCCTCCCTCCCATTGTTAAATGTAACTAAGGAATTTTTGATCGAAGTAAATTTTAAATGAGCTACTTTACTTTAACTTGAGTATATTTTAGACTGGTACTTTTACTTGTACTAATTTCAGTAATGTAATGGTACTTTACTTGAGTAGAATATTTTTTACTCTTTCCACCTCTGGGATTCACCATAAGACATTCTCTGAAATCAGGACATTATATTTGCATTCAGAAACACCCCAATGAACTATATATGAAGAGCTCTTTTCCAAAATGCTATAAATCCATTTTAATAGTTTTCATGAAATGACATTTTTACCTAGACCCATACATTTGTTAATATTAAATTTATCATGTTAAAATGGTCTGTTGGCTCAGTCTGAACATGTTAAACAATGATTGTTAACCCCCGGTCCGCACCATCACCGAGCGGTCTCGAACCAGGCGGAACAAGGAACGCGCTACAGCTTCTAGCGTCAGTCGCTAGAGCGCCTCTTTGTGAGGTCAGGAGGAGGTTTTTAAACAAGGAAATATAGCGATTTGGCATGAAACATTGATGGAGCAGTGAATAGGTTCAGTACACAGCAAAATGGCATGACAAACTCATTTTTTTTTATTATCGCTTTTGGAAAAAGAGCTCTTCATATGGTGACAACACCTCCTTTATAAATCACATGAATGTATATGTTACAGCAATCATGACAAAGAAAGCACCAATCTGAACAGATCAGCGATCTTTGAAAACTGCACAGAGCATGGTTCTTCCAGCGACACAAATAAAATAATCACCTTTAATTTGATCACAGACTTATGAAGAATCAATAAATGTTTAATACAGTGTTTACCTAAACATAGGATCAGTGTGTCCACTGAATTTAGGTGGACGATCCATTGACCAGTCACTCTTCATGGACACACAGCTGGGTTCAGGTGACTCTGGTCTGTGCTTCTGGACGGATCTGAAACAAAACATGAAGAAAGTTAGAGGCAGACACTGTGATAATGACAGACTGTTAATTAACTTAATATTTATGCTAAATGAAGGATTCACTGTAAGTCATTCTCTAGAAATCAGGACATTTGTGCCTGAAGAGTTCAGGATTTGGGATTGTGCATCCACAATAAAATAATCACCTTTAATTTGATCACAGACTTACGAAGAAGCAATCAATGTTTAATACAGTGTTTACCTAAACTTAGGATCACTCTGTTCACTGAAGTTACGTGGAGGATCCATTGCAGTCACTCTTCAGATGAATTAGGTCTTGACTTGACTGACTTTGCTTCTAGACTGAACTGGAATAAAATATGAAGGGAAATTAGAATGAGACGCTGTAATCAGGGTGGACTTGGAAAGTGGTTGCTTAGGGCCCCGGGGGGGGTACACAACTGCTCCCTCATGGTAATACAGCTTTAGTACAACAACTAATTACCGATTCCAATAGATACTGTAATGTGAAGGGGTAAATAAACTTTAAGCAAACAAGGGTTACACAAGTAAAAGAACCAGACTACTGTAGCTGGGACCTGGAATTAGCTTAGGGCCCCAACGAAATCACTACGTCTGCCCCTGACTGTGATAATGATTGTTTGTTCATTTACTGAATATTTATGCTAAATTAGCTAAAATGATGCTACCATAATTCATTCTCAGGAAGCGTGAAAATCTTTACCAACTTTATGCTTCACCCAAAAGACCACATTTTAAAAACGAGGATGTATAAGATTGTGGTAGGTTCAAACACCCCCCGGTAAAATCAATATCAATTACCCAAGACTTTCAAGAATATACTGTTTGTCAGCTGTTTTACATGAGATAGTCTAAAAATAATGGCCTAATCTAGCAAATATCATCACACCGCATTATTTACAGTCACTAGGCCTATATCCAGTCAAGGCCGTTTATATCGTGCTGATAAACCTAGAAAAGGAAACCATGTCAATCATGTTGTAAAATCCTGTAAATATCAGAAGCTATAAACATCTGAATACCCGAACTAACGTTAAGTTACTGTTTTTATAAAGATTATCAAAGCATGTCACCGTCTGTCTTTCTTTTCTAAGACGGAAGTGGCCTTCCGAATGCAAATTCATGTCTACTTTAAACCATTAAAATTGTGTATAAATAACAATTATAATGCATTAATTATCATTTAAAAAACACAACTGTCCAAAAAACACAACGGGGTGGGATACAGCACCAGGTAGAAAAGCACAAACGTGAAATATAAGCGATGACGTCGTTACGAGGTTGTTTCGTATCTAACGTTATTATATCTGTATCTGTAACACTCACCTCTGTGGAAACACATCTAAAGATGTGTGGTCTTCATCATGCAATATCTGTTAAGCTTCATCAAGAAAATACAAATGAAGGAGACTCAACACTTACATATTCGTGTTAAGATGTTTCCGCTTTCATAACACAGGCCGATGGATTTTACTTTCACTTTGACTTTTCCACGCTTCCGGGTTTTCGAATGCGGAAGAACCGTTAGTTATGTAAAGCGATTTCCGGTCAAAACAACAATTGGCTGAAGCAACATCGAGGTGTCACTGTAGCGTCCCTCATTGCTCAAACAATAAGCAGCGACAACCATATTTAAGTTTTCACGCATTCCCCAGCTTTGAATATGACACAAATAAGTGGGTGCATGCTATTCGACGCGATCAATCTCCTTCGTTTATGATTCTCAGAGGTATTTGTTAGTACTTTTGTTTGTAGCCGGCACTTCACTGACGCTGATTACACTTCCGCTACCGGTCGAAAACGTCTCAGAAAAGGGGCCGTTCCGTCCCGATTTCTTTGGAACAACTGGGGAGAAACATCACGAGAGTCGGTGTACGAAAGAGTTAGAGCTCGACACGGACTTGACGCTTGTCCCATCCTTTCCTCTGACGATGATCAAGAAGACGACGGCGACATCGTTCCTGAGGTAACAGCTGGAGCAGCAGACTATGCAGTCACTCCTCTTCCAGGTATGTTTGCATTCCTGAAAGCACAAAGTATGAAGCACATTTTCCTTTAAGCTTTATTAAAAATATATTACTTTATAATAATCATTTTTGTAAATCCTTTCACTTTCAATTTTAGTTTTACTTTATTCATGACATAATTTAACGTCCAAGAAAGAAAACTAAATAATAATATACCATGTCACACAACTTTGCACATTTCTATGTAGACATATCAAGCTGAATGTCATTTATAAGCATTGTTAAAATAATGCTGTTGCTGTTACTTTAATGAACACAGTGTCTGAGTTGGTGAAATTTGTAATATTTGTTCATTTAAATGAGTAATAATTGTTTTTTCATTCTTTTAATCTATTACTTTTTGTGAATCTAGGTGCACAGGACATGCAGCAGCTGCACGTATACAAGAATTGGAAGCTGAAGTCAGAAGACTGGAAACTGAGGTCATGCAGCTGAGAATAGGCCACTCTCTGTCACAGTTTCAGAGATTTTGAGCTTCAGATGAAGACGTACGTTTCTACACCAGGTTTCCATCTGAAGAGGTCTTTTCCAAGCATTCTGGAAAGCGATTGAGCGCTCTGCGTCCATGTTGATCTACTGGTCTAAAGCCCAGAAGAAGGGACAGACAGCTGGAATGGAAGCCTTTCAAAGTCATCACCGCAGCTTGCCACTGATTGATGAGTTTTTCTTATACTGCTGTCGTGTTTCTGCAGGACTGAAAGAGAAAATGTTAGCTGACATTTTCAAAGTTAGTCTCTCCACTGTCAGCCGCATCATCATAACGTGGGCTAATTATCTTTACCTTATCCTTGGATCTTTACCAATATGGATGAGCAGACAGGACGTGAATTCCACCACGCCTGAGAAGTTTAGCCAGTTTTGTCCAGAGGTGAGGGTCATCATTGATTGCGCAGAGATAAGGTGCCAGAATCCATCTTCGCTTACGCTCCAGTCTGAGGTGTTTTCTTCATACAAGAATAGCACCACCTTCAAGGGGTTGATTGGTGTTGCCCCATGTGGAGCAGTTACATTTGTATCCAACTTGTTCACAGGTTCCATCTCCGATCAAGAGCTGACAAAACTGTCAGGGATCCTTGACTTGTTGGAGCCAGGGGATGCTTGCATGGCTGACAAAGGATTCACCATCAAAAGCATGCTGGCAGAGCGAGGGGTCAAACTCATCATGCCACCTTTTAAAACAGCAGCTCAGTTCAGCAAAGAAGATGCAGAGAGAACACAAGCCATAGCACGCCTTCGAATTCTTGTTGAGAGAGCCATCAGAAGAGTGAAAGAGTTTCACATCTGGGACACCACTGTGCCTTTGACCATGTCTGGAACAGTTAACCAGCTGTGGACTAACTGCTGCCTTATGAGTAATTTTCAGTGGCCGCTTGATGTTAAAGGTCACAAATCGGCAAGTGCATCATAGCCAGATAATTTTAAAGTGTGGCTTTAATGTAATATATCTTTATCTGTTGTGTGTTTTGTATTATAAAACGGATAGTTCCGGTCCTTGATTCTGATTGGTTGAGCCGCGTTCGAAGCTGTTGTAAATTACACTACAAACCTACACCTTTGTTTACTTTGTGTGTTGCTTGGCACTTTGTTGGAACCACAACTGTTTCCGAGGAGCTACATTGTTAGGTGGAAGAATACTGTTTTTATTAATATGATTACACTTTATTTGCTCCGTTTTATTTTGTGAAACCTTACTACGTATATGGAATAACTGTTTTATAAAAGCTTTTTATATAAGCCCCGTGAATCCATGGTTTACAGTGAATTTATAACAGCTAAGGGGGTTTGCTTTGTATCGTGCCTAACAATGCCCCTTAGCTGTTAGAAATACACTGTAAACCACGGCTTCACGGGGCTTATTGCTTTATAATATTTTTAACTTTGTACATTTTAATATGTAAATAGTTGTTATGAATTGTTGAAAACGTGTAACAGTTGCATTTTCATAAACAATTTATTGAAAATAGACAGTATGTTAAGGTAAAATATATATAAATTGCATTTATATATAATGTATGGCAGGTATATATATATATATGATGCATATGATACAAATCTTGAAATCATTAAAACAATACATTGAATAAAATAACTATACAAACAATTACAGACTCAGTTATTTTAACAGTATTAACATTTTATATATTTACACCAGGGGCGGTGCTAGGGGTGGGCTAAGGGGGCTGAAGCCCCGAATGTTTTCAGTAAAGCCCCAAATGTTCTTATTACCATGCCTCGTAAGCACTATCACTGAGTTTCCATGCGCAATAAAATATTATTTACTACAACCGCAGATTTGTTCTCTGCACATATAACTGTGTCAACTTTACGTTGTCATTCATTCACTCCCGATAAGGACCGCCCACTGAGACTCGTAGCCATTTTGACTGACATGTAAACTGACCAACCGTCGATAAGAAGTTATAGGATCAATACAATCCAGCCAATGAGATCAAATCTTATGGAGCCAGGCGGTTCATTTGTGTGTGGTATTTTACTATATCAATTTATTTAAAAAGAAAAATGGACATTTCAAAATTCTTCCAAAAGAAAGGATGTAAAACACGCCCAGCCAGCACTTAAACGGCAAGAATCAGCTGCCTCAGGTATCTGTAACTTTCTATAACTTATCGCTGTAACAGTCTCGCAATCCGTCAAAATACGGATTTGTTTCTATGAAACAACAAATATAGGTTTTTAATCTTGATATTGTATATATTATTTGTTTTTAAATTATGGGATTTGCATTTTGGATCATATTGATCATATAATGGTTGAGCAGCGCAGTCTTCCTAGGACACACACACACACACACACACACACACACACACACACACACACACACACACACACACACACACACACAGAGAGACACAGACACAGAGACAGCGATTATAACCGGTTTGGATAGCATAGCAGACTTTTAAGGGCAACAATTCAATAAACAAGTTAATAAGAAATAAATAATTTGTTAACGAAAATGCTGCTAAACACTGACATGTTCCCCACACTGAATTCAGTATTTCAAGTAGCACTGACAATCCCAGTTATCAGCTGCAGCTGTGAACGTTCCTTTAGTGCCTTGTGTCGACTGCATACACACAATGGAACAAGACTGGCTTAACCACCTGGCAGTGATGTCCAGTGAGAAGGAGAAGTTTACTGCTGTTGACCATCACAAAGTGTCACTGGAAGTGATGTCACTTCCAGTGACAGATTTGCCCAAATTAAATCAAGATGATATAGTCTTATACTACCACTGATAAAGCAATAAAGAACCATATTCAGACATGGCATGGATGGAGGAGAAAGGCAGATAAAAACACTTCACAATAAAGTTTTATTTTTTATCATTAGTTACTTCACTAACAATAAACTAATAACTTTTATATAAAACAAAATCAATCTTTGTAAATGTTAATTAATCAGAATATGATTTTTCATTTGGAAGCAAGCCAACTTTTACAATTATACAAGCACTGACAGCTTGGTGTCATGTGGTGGCTATTGTAGATTTTAAACCCGTTCCGTATTAAGAATGAGTATAGATTATTGTTTACAGTTTAACTCATTAACTCATTTATTTTAATAATAAATATTTTAAGAAAGATTTACAGCTTTGAAAAAATAAAGCTTCTTAGCCAATGTGACTTTTAAATATATTTTATTTAAAGTGTATTCTGACAGGTATGGATGTCTCTGGGCTAAGCCCCGGATATCCACTCACCCTAGAACCGCCCCTGATTTACACAATGCATGAGTCGAATTAAGCCTATTAGAGCCCACCCTTAAGATATTCATCCATGTATGTACAAAAATAGTAAAGGTCCAGGTTCTCTCTCATCTGAGTTATCATGACACTGTCCCTCCACACTCTTTCGACAGTTAAGTCCTCTTTAGTGTCAGTGATGAAGTCACACCAACTGAGTCCAGTTACAGCCAATTGACCTTGAACCTGCCAGTAAAATTTGTGGGATTTTTTGAGGGTTGCCTGTCCATTCACAATCTTAATATGCCTAGCCTCAGAAACTGTATGAACATCAGGGCATTTCACCTCAGCAAGTCCAAAACAGGGATCTGCGTTAGGGTCATAAACTTTGGCATCAGGACTGGCACCAAGGTAGGGAGCATCCGGGTGTACCACAAAACCACAAGGTGAGACATTAACATTAAACAGATCAGAGTAACGTTCCAGTACCTCAGGTTCCTTGTCAAGGCCTGTTTTCATTGCCTGAGTTTGCTTTGTGCCCTTGAGTATCCGTCTTGCCAGTGCCTGGCCAGATGTCTCCCCTCGCACATGAGAAGCCTCATGAAACCTGCTAGCTGTCACTCGGCTTCATGATTTCCTTCCAAAATGGACACTCTGATTGGTCTTGAGTTTGCTCCTCTATTACAGCTGCCAACTCCATTGAGACACTTACGCTCTCCAAATGGAGGAACTGGTGGCAGTTTGGGACGAAGTGCAGACTCCTTGGAAATGCAGCACCATCAATAGGGAGTTTTGGGAACAAAGGAGCATCAGGGTGTTTCACCTTGTTTTTGGTCATGAGAGGAGGGCACTGGTAGGAGAGCACGGAACCTCGGGGCACAGGACCGAATCTGGAGTCCACTAAGGACAGTTCAGAGAAGTCATTAAGCACACTGGAAATCAGGTTGGGGAGTGAGTCCTTTTAGAGCTTCTCCAACAGCCAGTACAGTACAGCATAAATATAACATTTACAGTATCACGTTAGCTAAGTGCTAATTTATGGTTCGTCACTTACCTTCGTAATTAACGATGTAATTTTCGTGGAAGAACTTATATCCTTTGTTGAGTTTTGAGTGCGGAGCGATTGCATGAAGGTCCACGAGACGAAAAACATCCGCTGATGTAAATGCAGGTACATTTTTCAAGGAGGTTGTGGAAGTTAGCGCCTGACTCCATTTCGCCGGAAGTATCTATCCACAACAATCACTGTACCGGATGTGCGTTCGAACGTCCGTGAAAAACTGCGTGAAAAAGGCCTCTTGTACTTTTTTAATGGTGGTTGATAAACCCACTCAAAGATGCGTTTCTGCCACCTACTGGACTGGAGTGAACATGACGGATATCGGTCACAGAACTAGAGAGAGAGAGAAAGAGTGTGTGTGTGAGAGATTGTGTGAGAGAGAGAGAGAGTGTGTGAGAGATTGTGTGAGAGAGAGAGAGAAAGTGTGTGAGAGATTGTGTGAGAGAGAGAGAGAGTGTGAGAGATTGTGTGAGAGAGAGAGAGAGAGAGTGTGTGAGAGATTGTGTGAGAGAGAGAGGATCCCCCCCCCTAAAATAAAACCTTTACAAAGAGAATTTACATCCTATTAATTATACCTATTGCTTTTAGATAATTGATAATGGCATAATAGACTTTATACTGTGCTGAGTCTTTCTCCTACTGTGTTACATTTTCAATATTCAAAAAACGTAATTCTTCTGTTATTGAATTTGTTCTTTTTCATATGCTACACAATTTAATAACACATGTTCCACTGTCTCTGGTAAAGCACATTGATTGCAATTACCTGATTAATGTTTGTCGATAATAAATAGTGAATGATAAGTCAAGTCAAGTTGAGCTTTATTGTCATCCCGCTACACGTGGGTACATACAGTGGACCAAACGTGCCTCACAGGACCACGGTGCAACATAAATACAGACATACAACAATGAAGTAAAAACAAAAGAGCAATACAAAGACTAGATATTATTGTGTTCATGTTGAATTTAATCCAGCATGACCTATTCGAAGACGTGAGACTAACATCTCTTCCCTTGGGCCTCTGCCCTTCCTCGTGCTTATGGCTACTTGTTTATGTATAATATATAAAAGATGTCCTGTATCAGCTGTGTCCCAATATCCCTGCCACAATTTGAGAGAGTGCTCCTTTATGATGGTTTTGACCTCTGCTCTACTTAGTGGTATTTCTATTATCTATTCATGCTTTTTAGAGTTTTTTTCTAGAATATCCAAAATCTAATTTCCATCCACCCCTACATAGGCAGGAACCCACTGCCACCCCCCGATTATGGAATATTTGATAAATTACATCCCAGATGAAATGCTTGATAACGCTGATAAACAGTCTGAAGCTATAACGATACTTTGATTATGATGCTTTTCTTCCACACATTGTAATGCCAGCTACTAATTCCACAGTGAATACTGACAGTCTGTTGTTCTTTCTTTTTCTACTTCACAATGAGCAATGAAAGAAGCTGCACCGGCTGTTTTGATCCATCTGTAAACATGAATAATTCATCTTGATACTGCTTTAGTTTTGAACTATCACCCACTGTGGCATTATTTTAGAATTGTATTTAATATTTGTTGTAAGCATGTATTTACAGATGACTTTATGAATATCCAGGGTGGTATCACAGTGGGATTATTTGCAACTGATTGAGATCTGCATTTTGTGCCAGTGGGGACATGATTGGCCATAATGCAAATAATAGCCTACACTAAATATTTCGGAACATC
The DNA here is from genome assembly GCA_027564155.1 of Gymnocypris eckloni scoliostomus. Taxonomy (NCBI): domain Eukaryota; kingdom Metazoa; phylum Chordata; class Actinopteri; order Cypriniformes; family Cyprinidae; genus Gymnocypris; species Gymnocypris eckloni. Next base: position 35,141,209 of record CM050416.1, read on the forward strand.
CGCTAGTATATATTATATTATTAACAGTGTTGGGGTAACACATTACAAGTAACGCGAGTAAAAATAATTTTACGTTTTCAAGTAACTCATTACTTTTTAATTTACTAGAAAATATCTGAGTTACTTTTTTCCCATTTATTGACTAACAGTGCGCTGTGTGAACATGATCTTACTGTAGATCTAATCTAGACTAAATGTGAATGTATATTAATTCATCCCACTCGCAAAAAACAATTCATTCAAAATGAATTAAAACAGTGAAATGAACTCAGAATATGACGCAAACCTGCAATAATTAAATATGTTAAACAACACAAATATATATAATCTCATTTTATTAACCGATGTGTTTGCTGCTGACCTTTGATGATCAGTTCAACCATACTAATAATCAAAAATTACTTTATATAAACTAACAATTGTGCTTCGTTAGAAGAGTGTTGAACTTCTCCTGTGTTCTTCTGTACAGACGTGATTTACTCGTCCTTCAGTCTGAGGTTTATTCATTACACTTTATGATGTGAAAGGCTTTTATATTCACTATAAATATAACTTCTTATATTAAAACAAACAATCAAGCCCTGCTCATATTTAAAAAGTAACGCAAAAGTAACGTAACGCATTACTTTCCATAAAAAGTAACGTAATTAGTTACTTTTTTAGGGAGTAACGAAATATTGTAATGCATTACTTTTAAAAGTAACTTTCCCCGACACTGATTATTAATAGGTCATAATCAATCATATTTACAGTAATATAAAGTAAAGTCATTAACAGAAATATCTCACACACACAAGCACACAGCAGTGAGGTCACAGTGACTTCAATTTCCACTATGAGATGTGATCATCAAAAATTGATGTTTTGTTTCCAGTCAAGACTTGGAGAAACTTGTTCATGCCTTTATCACCAGCAGGGTGGATTATTGTAATGGTCTCCTTCCAAAGAAGACCATTAGACAGCTGCAGCTCATCCAGAACGCTGCTGCCAGGATTCTGACTAGAACCAGAAAATATGAGCACATCACACCAGTCCTCAGGTCCTTACACTGGCTTCCAGGTACATTTAGGATTGATTTTAAAGTACTTTTACTCATTTATAAGTCACTCAATGGTCTAGGACCTAAATATATGGCAGATATGCTCACTGAATATAAACCTAACAGACCACTCAGGTCATTAGGATCGAGTCAGTTAGAAATATCAAGGGTTCAAAAGAGGGATGTTTGAAGAACAAATCATTTTTCTTTCATCAGATCAAAATCTAAATCTCTGGTTGGGTTCAGTTATGCATCATTACTACTGTAAAACAATAATACGTCTAATATGATCTCTTTTTCATATCATATGATTTCAATCATGTTATTTAATATTTTTGTGGACAGTGGTAGTTAATACCAAGTTCACTGAAGTAACAAAAATGCTATTTTTGAGTATTTTTGCAGAAGCTATGATTACTGGGTAAATTATCACAAAGGAGCATCCATACATCAACAGTGTGATACTCACATGGAGGAGATGGCGTGGTTCTCCCAGTACAACACTTTATACACAGACTCTGCACACATACACGCCTGGGTCAGCAGCTCATCTATTCGTTTCAGCCTGTAACACACACAAGCCTTCATCATCATCAACATCAGTGCTCAAACTCTCTCAAACGTCACCGTCCCGTCACTCACATGCCCTTGACTTCCAGCATGGCCTCCTGTTTGCTCATGTGGACCGTCTGCAGGTCTCGCCGCTGCACCGCATAGTGTTTCTTCTGCTGAACCGCCACCTCGCTGCTCACGCCCTGGCAACGGTTGCCGAGGTACCCCAGCACAGCTGGAGCAGAGACGGCCAGCAGCAGCAGAGAGAGCCACGCGCCTGAGGACATTTAACCCAGGAGACACTCAGTTACTGCGTTATATCACATCTGTACAGAATACATGTCCTCTACTGTCTCACCTTCACTCAGAGCGAGGAAGAGGATGTTGAGCAGAACACAGCTCAGCAGGGAACACAGCGGCATCCTCCACCTGAAAACACAAAGAGCTGAACACTGGAGACACGCAGCAGAGACACGTTTAGAGCAAAAACAAAGCCTCCTCATGAGAGTCACACAGTCTGCTGAAGCACAGGCAGAAGCTCTCAGTGCAGTCGGTGATTATTATGGGACGTCTCTCACCCGAGCAGGGAGCGCAGCACCTCCAGCGAGTCTGTGACCGGCTCCAGGAAGATGACCATCCGCTTAAAGCAGATCACCATGTTCAGCAGGTCAAAGGTCAGCGTTCTGGGGCTGCACAGATCAGAGCTGCTGTCTATGGAGGACATGTCTTTAGCGGGCAGCTGGGTCAGTTCGGCCCGGTCGCCGCTCGCCTGTGTGGGGTCCTGAGGAGAGGAGGCTGCGCACTGCATGCTGGGAAATCAGAGATCAACATAGTGAGGATTCAAAGACTATCCCTGCATCCCGATGTGCATACTATCCACCCTATCTACCCTACATAGTATTGAAAATGACTAATATCACATAGGGTTCAGGATGGATAGCATACACATTTGGACGCAGACTGTGTTTATCTCTATACACACGTGACCATCAAGAGACACATCTGTGTGAATGAAATTAAATCTGATGCCTGACAGTCTGTCTGCCAAGAAATAGTCTAAACATCCTGAACTAAAGGCTTTAATTATTTAATCTGAATCAATAAACAATGTCAAATCCAGCAGACTTGAATAACAAAGCATCTTGATATATTAAAAACATATGAACAGATACGAGTCATTTCAACAGATTTGATAAATATACATGATTACTATTTTTACGATAAGAATACATTAAATTCTTAATTATGAAACGGTGAAAATGAATATAAACAGAGAAACATTAAACAATGTCATATAAACATCAACCAGAAGAAATCACAACAGACAATAACATACCTTTTATTCCTTAAACAGCGTCTTTAAATCCAAGTATTTAACGCGCATTAAGATCAATAAATCTGAGATTAATCCACTTAAAAGTATATAAAAACGCTGTATTATCGCATATGTCTGGCGATCTTCTGCTTCCGCGATGCACAGGCTGATGTGTGGATGTCAGAGCGCGAGATGATCGAGTGTCAGGAAGAGCAGAAGAGCGCAGATCACATCGATGAGACCCAGTCATCATGTACACTAATGTTGTCCCAGTCCAGACCCACCGATGATGAGATCAGACAATATCACTGACACCACACATTACATATGACATTAATAACACAGTAATGATGTGAGGATGATAAATGTGTCATAAATGAACTCTGAAACCTGAGGATTTGACATCATCATCAAAGACTGACCACAAAAGAAACTGAGGAAGACTTTATCCTTTACATTCATATACAACACAATCATCAGAAATATCACGAAGAGAGTTTTGAACACATGAGAGATGAACCCTCGGGTTGTGTGCTTTGAGGCTCTGGAGATATTATTAATGACCACAGTCTCATTACACTATATTCCAATAATACTGGTTAGTAAAAATACTATATTTGGTTATTAAAACTTTTTATTAATTTGTTTTAGTCCATGAAACATACTAAACATGTTTATTATCACGATACTTTTGAATATTTGATCATGAATAACATTTACGTAAAACAATGCATTGAATGAAATATAGAATAAAACTAAATATAGTCTAAACACAGTTTTACATCATATTGGTATCTTATTATAAAGCATATACAATTATGATTTTATCGGATCATGCAGAATAAAAATACATAATTGTTTAGTGATATTTAGATGTATTGAAAAGTTGCCTATATTTAATTCTCAATATTACACGTCCTCTGTAGTAACAGGTCTAAATGGCAATGAAAGGTCTGAAAAAGTAAAACACGTACATGCTTATCTAGATATAACATGGTAACTAATGTAATTATTAATAAATGATTTACTGAGAAGAAATGATATCCTCTGCTGGATCATGTCACCCTTCAAAACACAACGCTCATAATCACAGACACAGTCTTGTTGTGAGGTAAAGCTGAAATCCTCACTCATCAACTCCTGTAACACACACACACACACACACACCCCCCCACACACACACACAAGCACGCACACGCGCGCATGTTGGTTTTTATGGTTTACGGGGACTTTCCATAGGCGTAATGGTTTTTATGCTGTACAAGCTGTATGTGCTATTGCCCTACATCTACCCTACACCTAAACTTAGCCCTCACAGGAGACGGTGCATTTCTATTTTCCCTCAAAAAAACTCACTCTGTATGATTTATAAGCGTTTTAAATTATGGGGACACTGAAAATGTCCTCATAAATCACCTTCTCCTTGTAATAACTATGTCATACCCATGTCATTATACAAATTTGTGTCCTCATAAACCACACACACATATGGGCGTAACCACCATATACTTTGGGGAGGACGTAGACACATAAAAAGTAGTGCCATGGTCAAAAATACCGCGGAAATTTTTGAATAAATATGAAAAAATATCACGTTTAAATGGCTCAGTATTATAGCTAGGTAACTAGCATGATACCCTGAAAATAGTCTGAATAATGAACTGCTGGAGTCACAGACCAAGGAGTTCCCGCACTTCCCACTCCATTGATAAGCCTCTATTCAGTCGTTGATGGACTGGCCTGTTTGTTTTTACGATCTGATCCGCGACTAACCTTAAAAAACAAATATCTGGGAGAGGGCTCACATTTGGACCCCCCCAATATCTATACCATGGTTATGCCCCTGCCACACACACACACATCAGCGCTGGATCACTGTGGCTTCAGTTGGCTTCCGTGTCTGTCGTGATCCATGTTAATAATATTCACCGTCATTTAACAGCTGTCAGAACAGAATGAAACAGAAAGAGATCATTATGAAGCATTACTGCTGACACACATCTGTACTGGAGACTGTGTTTAAATGACATTATTATGTGATATATGAATCATTAATACTTACTGCAGCGTCTCCAGTTTATAATGTGGATCGTCTTTTAAAGCAGAGAGCATCTTCCGACCTGCATCTCCTACATTATTCCCATTCAGATTCAGTTCTCTCAGATGTGAGGGGTTTGATCTCAGAGCTGAACTCAGAGCAGCACAACCTTCATCTGTGACGCCACAACCATACAACCTGCAGAACAACAACACAAACACAGAGACATTATACAATTAAAGTGTTTTAAACTGAAACTATTACACCTCTTTTCACGCATTTCCTTTAGATTAGTCAAAATCTGATTCAAATATAAAACACTCAAGAGCGTAACACGTTTCTGAAGAGCTGATTTTGTTTTGATTTCTATTCTTTCTCTTTCTAGAAGATCAAAATATTTGTCACTCAGAGATCTCAACCTGCATCATGGACTCAATGTACTGTAATTATCACTTCATTTGGTGACATGTTTTATGACTGTATTTGTATAATTGAGCATATAATTTAATTATTGAAATGTGCATTTATTAAAATAACTTTGTTTGTATTTCCCTGTGTTTTAATTCATATTTATCTGTTGAAAATGAGCGTAAGAGCAAATGCTGCATCAATAATTATCTCTCTGGTGTCTATAAACAGTTCATACAGTATATTTGACAAAAGTTTTGCATTAAGTAAAATAAAACAAAACTTTTTATTTGTCTTAGATATTTTTTTACTGCTTTTGTTTTCATCTAAAATATTGAATACAAAGAGAACTTTGTGTAAATGTTAATATTGTGTAAATTAATGTATAGTGAACATAAAAATCAAAATATGTGCAAAATTGAGAAACTATAATGTTTATGAAGATTAACTGCGTCTCATAAAGAAAATGTTCTTCAGTTAAAATGTTACACAAAAGTGCTTTTAATACAAACGTTTGAAGATATATTTATTGATAGGTAAGGATACAATGTTTTATTTCTATTTCAGCTATATTCACCCTATTTGTGTATTTTCAATCATTTGTACAGTCACATAATTGGTGAGTGAATAAGACATCGTGTCTGTGAGTTCACTTTAACGAGCTTCAGGCTTTAATTCGTGAACAGTACCGATTAGTGTATTTCATTCATTCATCCAAACGCCACTGGCTCAATGAACATTTATAGCAGTAATAATAGTACAATAGATATTGTTTGTGTTTGACCTGTAAACATATATAAAGATAATATTGGTTTCTCCGGCTGTCTGCGCTGCTGTAATCTGAAAGTCTGCATGCACACTGGGCTCAGAGTGAAAATACACTGGGCTACAGACACAAACCAATCATGTTCACAGAGATGTAAACGTTTGTTTCGAGTATGGCTCTGTGTGACGTCATAAAGGACATAATCTCTTGTATGGACACTTCTCCTGGAAGAGCGCGCACAGTAACCAGATGATGAATGGTTTATAGATAAATAAAATCAATAAAGTTAGTGTTCCTGTTTTATTTCTGTCTGTCACCGCTTGCAGGCGATCGTTACGCTAAAGCTTTGTGTGCTGGTGACTCTTCAGCTCTGCCCACGGCACCTCCAGGAGCTCCACTGTTTTCAGAGCTGTATCTGTCTTTTATAAATCTGATCAAACTAAACACTCTTCAGAGATATGAAGGATGCGATGCTACTCTATAGGTACTCTAGATTAATATGAGATTGGCAGAAACTGTGTGTTATCTCCTCTTTAATGTAAATTGCTTTGATCCGAACAACATACAGTTGATTGAACCTTATAATAATTATTTTCATGCTGAGATTAATGTATGATCTTACGTCAGTTTCTCCAGTTTACAGCGAGGATCCTTCAGTCCATCAGAGATCATCTTCAGACCTGCATCTCCTACTTTATTATGAGTCAGATCCAGTTCTCTCAGATGTGAGGAGTTTGATCTCAGAGCTGAACTCAGAGCAGCACAACCTTTATCTGTGACGCCACAACAACTCAACCTGCAGAACAACAACACACTCTTAGTTTAGCAGAAAAAAAATACGCAAACACAGACTATGATTATGATTATGGCTATGATGATTTAATGCTAAAACAGAAAACGACTGACATGACTGTAAAAAAAATGTCCCAATTAGTCTCTTCAAAACAATCCTTTAGTCGCTCTTTGCAAGTTTCCAAATCTAGCAACAACATTGTTAATTTAGCAACATGAACACAAATTAAGAGTGTTAGCAAAATATCTTAGGCATAATATTATTGAAAATTAATATTATTGAGCTGCAAAGAATCAAGAGAGAGCAACATTCATTTCACTTTCACTTTAATTGATTAGCAGCAGCATTAATAGATTTAGTTTAGTTGTTAATTTCTGACTCATGGCCAGGAGTGTCGGGGGTCCGGGCCCTGTGTCTCTCACCACCAGAGGTCATCATCTCTCTTCCTCCTGGACTCAATTCCCCAGAATACACTCACCGGTCACTCATTACACCCTCAGCTGTTCCCCATGGTCTGCACATGGGGTTTGTTTTGTTATCTGTGTCATGTGTTCATGTCTATTCTCTCACTCCTCCCCTCTCGTTACCTCATCATTGATTAATCTGCCCCAGCTGTTTTCCTAATTGTCTTTCCCTATTTAGGCTCCTGTGTTTTCTGTTCTGGGCTTGTTTGTGTCCCGTATGTACCAGTTTAAGCCCGTGTCCTCCGGCTATCCTGTGCCCAGTTTATGTCCTGTTTTCAGTAGTTATGCTACTTTTTCCTCTTCGGGGTGGTTTCATTTGTGTTTCTGTTTATTTTGTGATTTATAAATTAAAGAAACACCATTTGCCAATATTTGAGTCTTCGTCTCTCCCTGCCTGTGACCGAACAAACAAGCCAGGAACAATTGAGCTGAGGGTGTAATGAGTGACCGGTGAGTGGAGTCTGGAGATGGTGACCTCTGGTGGAGAGAAACACGGGGCCCGGGGCCCGGACCCCTGACAAGGAGAAGCGAAGCCTTGCCCAGTCTTACACAAACTCTGCGTATGACGCTAGAAACTATTTGTTGTGTTGTAGGTGGAAATAATACATAGCTTCTCTGTGGTGCAATTATTCTTTTCTATCAACGAACACTTCACCAATATTATTATCAAAAGCAATAAGTGGATGGAAGTGTTGCTGATGATATGATGTGGAGGAAAACGGTCATCAGTAAAGTCCTCTGGTAAAGGAGCAAAACAGAGCGTTTATCCTCTTGGTCTTTCATTAAAAATATTCACAAAAATATCATTTTACACTGAAGTAAAATTAGAGAACAACAGGTGAAATAAAATAAACATTTCCTAAATGTGTGCTAAAATTATTGACATGAGAATAAATTTAGTTTTTCAGTTGGATTGGTTTTGTATTTCATGATGGTCAAGGATCAAACTAAATCACCAGGACTGGTGTAGATATTTTAGTGTGTCTTGTTTACATATTATTATTATTATTGTTGTACTTCTACTATATTTAATATTTAATATGAAAAATGTAAATAAAATGATTGCTGACTGAATATTTTGAATGACAGACAAATGAACAATATGAAGATAACGAACAATACAAATATTTCCTCACAGCATGTTTTGCTCATATTTACCAAAGGTGCCAAAATTTGAGGAGGACACTGCATTCAGAAATGATCAAATTTACATTTTCATGTTGAGATTAATGTATGATCTTACGTCAGTTTCTCCAGTTTACAGCGAGGATCCTTCAGTCCATCAGAGATCATCTTCAGACCTGCATCTCCTACTTTATTATAATTCAGATCCAGTTCTCTCAGATGTGAGGAGTTTGATCTCAGAGCTGAACTCAGAGCAGCACAACCTTCAGCTGTGACGCCACAACCACTCAACCTGCAGAACAACACACTCTTAGTTTAGCAGACAAAAACTAATTGTAAAAGTATTATAAACATAATATACATTATTTGTGAAATAAATATTAACATTTATTGTATGATCAGATGTTTTTCTTTTTAAATACAGAAAAGCAGCCAGAGACTCACAGCGCTTCAAAATAATCAAACTGAGGAGCGCAGACCAAAACAGTGAAGAAAGTCTGCACACTCTCAAACATCAACGAGTCTGGCGAGCAAAAGCATATTGAGCGGTTTACTGAATCATAATCTCATATCATAAGTTTATGCTCCTTATATGTGTCTCCTTACCTTCACTGTTCATAATCAGGTAATTAAGTCTTTCATCAATAAACACTGGCATGTTCTGAGAGCAGGACATTGGAGATCTGATCATATTATAGAGGACACAATATAAGAGATCATCTGGTCAATACCTTCATTAAGGAGAACAAATATGTGACTGGATCATTCCACTGGCTTCTACCCACGCAAGATCTGTTCAGCTTGTGAAAATACAATTAAAATGAATTATTTCAATAGCACCCCCCTCAGAAAACATAGAAAATGCTCAACATGTGACCGAAGCGTTTGCCTTGTTTTTATTCAGTAAATCGCTCGATATGCTTTCATCTATCTTGTGACTCGTTGATGTTTGAGAGTGTGCAGACTTTCTTCAAGTGCTTTAGTTTTGGGAATCTTTTTAAATACAAGCAGGGCTGTAGTTTGTGGGAAGAAACCCCCCCAATAACCAAAACTAGCAAGTTCAGCCCCCCCAATATCTATACCATGGTTAATGGAAACCTAGAATCAGGCTATTAATTAACCATTTAAATCACTCCTTCTGCACTTTTATGAGCGCTAGCTTGGCGTATGAACCGAACGAACCAGTTATCAGCACAATATGACTGAAGCGCGGTTGTTTTAATTGTGCATGAGCGCCGCACGAATCAGCTTATACTCTTATTATACTCTGCACGCTGCTCACCAGCTACCGAAAAGTGTGATAAGATTTGTGTGAGCCATTCCTATCACGAAGCTGTAGGTAAAATGTGCGATCTATGTGAAGTCTGTTGAGAAATTATCACTTTAAAATGCTACGGAGAAAGTCGAACATTATCTAAAAAAGGCCAATAAACTAAAACGACTGATGAAAAGAGGAAAAAACAATCTAGCACCAACACAGAGGCCTATATTAAAATATTTCTGAACTACTAATGACAGCCTTTACTAGAATTCATAACGCTTTATTGTAGACTTGTTTATTGTGGTATATTTTGTCTAACTTGTAGAATTTATGATCAATAATATGTTAAGGGAATAGATTTTCTCTATAGATTTATACAGTATTAAAACTGTGCTATGTTGTAACTATTGTTGCTAAATGTGCACGCTGTTGATTTTCATAACAAATGCTATAATTAAGAATTATGGTATTTTTTTAATAAGACCATGTAAGTCAGAATCGAATCATGTGTAACCTGGCCTTCACATATTCCAAGAGATGGATAGATTAAATCATTAAGAGCCTAATCAGCTGGGGTACGATATAAACATCAATATAAGACAATGTTAAATGGACTTCCCATGGCATGATGAATTAGAGCATTCTGTCAAACTATAGTCTATAAGTGCCTAAGCAACGTAAAATACTTTATATAGGCAATATGTACACAAGTAGCTAATTATTAACCTAGGCATGAAGTTATGTTATTAACCAACTTTACATGTGTGGATAATAGCACAAAATACCTTTTTACAAAAAATAAATAAAATAAACATTTCCTAAATGTGTGCTAAAATTATTGACATGAGAATAAATTTAGTTTTTCAGTTGGATTGGTTTTGTATTTCATGGATCAAGGATCAAACTAAATAACCAGGACTGGTGTAGATATTTTGTTAGTGTGTCTTGTTTGCATATTATTATTATTATTACTATTATTATTGTTGTGCTCATATTATATTTAATATGAAAAATGTAAATAAAATGATTGGTGACTGAATATTTTAAATGACAGACAAATGAACAATATGAAGATAACGAACAATAAAAAATTGTTTTGCTCATATTTACCAAGGGTGCCAAAATTTGAGGAGGTCACTGCATTCAGAAATGATCAAATTTACATTTTCATGTTGAGATTAATGTATGATCTTACCACAGTTTCTCCAGTTTACAGCGAGGATCCTTCAGTCCATCAGAGATCATCTTCAGACCTGCATCTCCTAGTTTATTCTTAGTCAGATTCAGTTCTCTCAGATGTGAGGAGTTTGATCTCAGAGCTGAACTCAGAGCAGCACAACCTTCATCTGTGACGCCACAACCCCACAACCTGCAGAACAACACACTCTTCACTCTCGGTTTATATATAGTTCAACAGCACAATACAATTCACAAATTCATAATTTTACAAACTTACACACAAGCAAAGTTCACTATATCAGAAGATTAGAGATATTCTCACTGGAAGAGCAATAGATGAGGTTTCACAGACATTCACAGAAAACAATAGTGACACAATCACTATTAATGGGGAAAGGAAGAGACATCTAAGTGTCTAAACAGTGTCTAATCTGTTCAAATTAATACTACCATTGACAACATGCACTACAACAAACACATCTGAAGATTACACTCAGTGCTACTTACCGAGCTGATCTGGAGGCTTCAAGGACAGGCGAGAGCTTCAGAAGAACTTCATCAGGTGTCACCTGGTTTTGCGTTCCGCTTATGTATTTACTCAAATTAAATTGATCCAACTGCTCTGAGGTCAACAAAACAAAGACAACCGCTGACCACTGTGACGAGGACAGTCTAGCGCCTGACAGATCTCCAGATCTGAGATACTTCTGGACTTCCTTCACCAGAGACTGATCACCCAGTTCATTTAAACAGTGAAACAGATTGATGAATTTCTCTGGTGAGGGATTCTTTCTTATACTCGTTTTAATGTAATCAACTGTTTTTTCTTCACTGAATGAGATGTTTCCAGCATGTGTCAGAAGATATTTCAGGAGCGTCTGATTGGACTCCAGCGAGAGACCCAGAAGAAATCGGAGGAAAAGGTCCAGATGTCCATTCTTACTCTGTAAAGCCTTGTCCACGGCTCTCTGGTGCAGGTCAGATATTGTGTGACATGTGAACTCATGTGCATGTTTTGAGCTGAGGTCTTCATTGAGCACATCTCTCTTGTCCAGCAGGAATGAAAACAGCACATATAGAGCTGCGAGATGCTCCTGAATGCTCAGATGAACAAAGCAGAAGACTTTCCCCTGATACAAGCCCAACTCCTCTCTGAAGATCTGAGTGCACAATCCTGAGTACACTGATGCTTCTGTCTCATCAATGCCACACTCTCTCAGATCTTCTTCATAGAAGATCAGGTTACCTCTCACAAGCTGCCGGAAAGCCAGTTTCCCCAGTTTCAGTATCATGTCTTCATCCTTTACTTTCTTCTCATAGTCCTTCTCATGTTTGATGCTGGTCTGAATGATCAGGAAGTGTGTGTACATATCAGTGAGAGTCTTGGGAATCTCTCCACTCTCTGCTCGACTCATCATCTTCTCCAGAACAGTGGCTGAGATCCAGCAGAAGACTGGGATGTGACACATGATGAAGAGGCTCCTTGATGACTTCAGGTGTGTGATGATTGTATCGGCCAGACTCTGATCACTGATTCTCTTCCTGAAGTACTCCTCCTTCTGTGGATCATTGAAGCCTCGTACCTCTGTCACTCGATGGACACACTCCGAGGGGACGAGATCAGCTGCTGCTGGTCTGGAGGTGATCCAGATGAGAGCAGAGGGAAGCAGATTCCCCACAATCAGGTTCATCAGCAACACATCCACTGAAGCTGATTCACTTACATCAAACAACCTCACATTGCTCTGAAAATCCAGAGACAGACGACACTCGTCCAGACCATCAAAGACGAACAACACTTTATATTCACCACTGGATATTTCCATTTCTTTCGTTTCAGGGAAAAACACACAAAGAAGATCCAAAAGACTGAGACTTTTGTCCTTCATCAGGTTGATTTCTCTGAAAGGCAGTGGAAATATGAGCTGGACGTCCTGATTGTCTTTCCCTTCAGCCCAGTCCAGGATGAACTTCTGCACAGAGACTGTTTTTCCAATGCCAGCGACTCCCTTTGTCAGCACAGTTCTGATGGGTTTGTCTTGTCCGGGTAAAGGTCTGAAGATGTCATTGCATTTGATCGGTGTGTCCTCTGTTGCTGCTCTCCTGGATTGTGTCTCAATCTGTCTCACCTCATGCTCATTATTGATCTCTCCACTCTCACTCTCTGTGATGTAGAGCTCTGTGTAGATCTCATTCAGCATCGTTGGGTTTCCCTGCTTTGATGTTCCCTCATACAGACACTCAAACTTCTTCCTCACATTTGATCTGAATGTCTCGAGGGGTTCTGCATGTTGATGGCTGTAAGAATAAATAACAAATGTATATTCATAGTTCATAATATATGCACACTTCATGTTGTATTATTGTAGTATAACAAACAGTTTGTTTTCGATTTTATATTACAATCCGTCATATTATCAGTGTCTCTTTATTATTCAAAGGTTTAACACAACATTAGAGAAACAAAGAAAGATCAGTGGTTAAATGTATTTCAAGTTAGGGATGTCCGGATCAGTTTTTATGCCCCTAATATGATCTGAGTGAATGAATATTGAGTATCTGCCAATACCGTTGAAGGATTACAAATTTTATTTTAAGTGTTTAATATTAGATACACTTCCTGACTAAGAGGTGTCGGGCAAAGGTGCTTGAGATCGCTTTCCTGACCATTTGGGCTTGGGACAGCTGTGCCTTTTGTCA
>CM050416.1:35154948-35197448 GCA_027564155.1 Gymnocypris eckloni scoliostomus
TATACTAGTAGTAGATTATTTCTCACGGTATGTGGAAATTGCGCTGCTGTCACCCACAAGGTCCACAGATGTGGTGGTGCACCTGAAATCCATGTTTTCTCGTCATGGAATTTGTGAAGTTCTTAAAAGTGACAATGGGCCCCAGTTCTCTGGTAGCCACTTTAAAGCCTTTGCAGCAGAGTATGGCTTTGTACACATCACGAGCAGCCCCAAGTTTCCCCAGAGCAATGGGGAAGCGGAACGCGCTGTACAGACTGTGAAAAACCTGCTAACAAAGGCATCAGACCCATATCTTGCATTGCTGGCCTACAGAGCAACCCCTCTACAGAACGGCTATAGCCCAGCCGAGCTGTTGATGGGGCGCCGCCTCCGCACTACAGTTCCTGCCCTTCCAACCCTGCTGAATCCAGTTTTGCCTGACTACTACGCTGGAGGCCAAAGAAAGGGTGAAGATGCAAAATCCTTCAACAAGAGACACGGCACGAAACCTGGAGCCACTCGTACCTGGGAGGATGTGTGGATCACCGATGCACGAGTCCAGGGCACAGTGCTATCTACACACAACACCCTCGCCTTATATCGTCCAGGTGCCTCATGGCACACTGAGGAGGAACCGGCATCACTTGGTGCCACTGCAGACCAACAGTGGGGTAGTCGACGCTGATGAGCCACCGATGGGAGAAGATGCACCAGTGACAACATCACCAGAGCCAGCTCCACCGGTGACAACATCACTCAGCAGAGAGGGCTCCACCACAGAGACTGTGCGGACCAGGTGTAGGAGAGAGGTTAGAAAGCCGCAGAGACTTGATTGGTGATTTATTGATTTGTTTTCTGAAAAAGAAAAAAAAATAGAAAATAAGAGTTTAATGTGATTGTGAAATTGTTCTGCTTTACCGTTTTCATTTACCCTAAACCTGTGAGTTTAAGTTTTGAAGAACACAGCCTGCTAAAGTAATAGTCCACAGTATGGTAATGTGTAAGTTATTTATTTCTGTTTTGCATGCTTGAAACAGGGACAGATCAGGGACAGGTCTTCCAGCAAAAGGGCAGAATAAACCCCTTAAGACCTGCAGAGACAAAGGTAGTCCACCCTTTGTTCTCAAAGAAAGGGAGATGTGGTATTATAGAATAATAGTGTGAGGAATGCTTTTATTTTGAAGGGGGGAAAAAGGACTGGTCGCTTGCTGCTGTACCTGGTTGAAAAATAAAGACAAGCTCCGAATACGTCGTTGTACGAACCTCTTTTATGAATAACTTGACAATTACTGAATATAAAAATGCAGTAACCAGCAATATTAACTTCTCTACTGTCGTTCAGTTGTTGTAAAAGTAGGATGATTGGTCGGTGTAGTATTTGTCCCGCTCTTCCTCCATTGATTGGACGGCTGGCTAAAAAGTGACAGTGAGAAGTGCCAAAGCTTAACCGGAACTAAACAGTTTATCAGCGCTCAGCTACAAAAAAATAAATTAAATAAATATAAATAAAACAGCAAACGAACTTGTAGTATATTACAATGGCAGTGCATCAAAATTCAGTGTCATCAGTTTGATAAAAAGAACATAGAACATTTTACGCACCATTCACACCGGGTAGGGAGCAGGTGCATTTTCATGAATCCAAGAATTGACGTCAGAACAGCTTTACGAACTATTTACACAAAAATTCCTTCTGCTCATGTTTCATGAATGAGGCCCATTATATAAATGAGTACTCAGGACATTTTATTTAACATTTCTCTTTTGTATTCAAAAGAAAGAATATCATATGCCTGATGGAGTTACATGATAAAGTGCTTGGTGTGTGTGTGTGTGCGTGCATGCGTGCATGCGTGTGTGTGTGTGCATGTGCGTGTGTGTGTGTGTGTGTGTGTGTGTGTGCAGAATGTGCGCGTGTGTGTGTGTGTGTGTGTGTGAGGTGTGCGTGTGCGTGTGCGCGTGCGCGTGCGTGTGCGTGTGTGCGTGTGTGTGCGTGTGTGTGTGTAGTGAATCTGCAGTAGTACATGTGTTTATCAGCTTCTGTTACACTCGTCAACGTGAGACTGTAAGTGTCTTTATATTCACTGTCACACTGAACTCTTCCTCTGTATTGTGGAACTAAACACAGGTTCGGTGTTTCTCCATCAGTTACAGCAGTTTTGCTCCAGAAGACTGTTGTGATTTCTTGATCGTGTGGATAGTTTAAAACACAAGATAATTTCACTGTTGTTCCCTTTAATGCACAAACGTATGAAGGGCCATAATTCACTGTCCAATACTGTTGACCATCAACCCCTGAAAAACAGAAATTGAAAAATAAAGTTGGTGTTTCAGGTGTTTTGAGCCAATACTGTCTTTTAATTTTAACCATTTCTATATGTTTGCTGAGAGCAAAACACTCGTGTCAGTTTAAGAGCTACAAGTGTGAGGATCTCTATCAGTTTTTCACGAGTGTTAAAGTGTCTGTTTAGTGACTGAAGACTCACACGCAGTCATGATCACCAAGATCAGAGGAAGAGACGTTACGAGTGACGTCCACATAGTGAGTTCTGCAATCATAAAACCAACACATATAACATTATGAGCATCATCTATACACGGCATAACAAACTCTATTATCTTGATAATCAGAGATCATGAAGATTTCAGAGTAATTCTCTGCTCATTAAAGTCTTGATGGACGCTGATGATGTTTCTCGGGTCAGGCCTTGTGTCTAAAGAGCGTCACACAATATTTACAAAAGTATCTATAACACATTTGGAGCTTCTGGATTTAATATCAACTCATCACAACCTTTTCACAAATATCAGTTGCAGACACACAGAATTATTTTATCTAACACTGGTAAAAACGGTCTTACCACGCTGCAGTCAATGTCTCAGTGTCCACACCCAAATGACAAAAACATTAAAACATGAGTTAAAAATATTTGTCTTCCTCTTCCTGGATATGTGTGACACCATCTCAACACACAAGAGCAACTCAAAAAGCCTCCAAATGACAAATAACAAGCGTTAGAATTCACTATTGTTAAATCTTTGTGAGTGTGTAAAGTATCCTAAGTGTTAGATAATACTCTCTGCCGATATTTCTGTCACAGCCAATATGTATGCCTTACCAGAGGGTGATTATTGTTTGTGTATTGGCTCTTGTTCAGCCTTTGTTATCGATCTCATTGACTGTGTGTGTATTGACTTCTATATATCTTCTGTGTGTCTTGTTTTGCTGTTTTGCATGATCCTTTTGTGGATTACTTTTGCATGTCCTGCTTTTGCTTGCACACTTCAATAAAAAGCAATTGTATCTACTTTTAGTTTGAGACCATTTCGTGATTTTTTTATGTGAGTTTGCCTGTCTGTCTTTCTCTCTACTTCCTCCCTTCTCCTGACTCTTATTGTATATGCATGTACACAGGGCCGTCACTGACAGTGGGGCGAGGTCTGGGGGGAGTGGCCAGGATTCGAGTAGTGGGCGATCGAGGATAGCTCCCGGCTGTTTAATTACTGCGCATAAAGGTCATGCATGAAGCAGATGCATAAGAGCTTCTGCCACATTCGAGATAAACAGCGCCGGACGCTTGATCCATTCAGATGTGACACAGAGTTGTTATACAGTCGTGTGATATGAGAAAGGTTAGTGATGCTGGCTGAAAACAGCCACAACGAGGTATCTTGGAAAACGCTCATGGCTTGTCAATTCAGCTCCATAATTTAACTTTAAGTTATTAACACAAATAGCCTGTGTTTGCAGAATCTATTCATTATAAATGTTACTGTAATTACATTTTGGGGAATATTTTGATTTTATTGAAGGTATTTTGTAGTTTCTTCATGTTTCGTTTTTTTTTTACTACAAATTGTATAGTTTATTATTAGGCAACTTATTATAAATGGAAAGGCTATTTAAAATTATGGTAACAATATTATATTTATTTTTGAGTAGTTTTTACGACTTGATTTTAAAATGGAATCTACCTGAAAAAAAATAATGTAAAATCTCCTAAAATAAGTAATCTATGACACAATGAATTTAATATAATTAGTGAAATGTGCTCATTTAGCCTATTTTAAGTTGATTCTCTAAGTCTGTGATTTTAAGTGAGGCCTGTTTGTAATATTTGACTTTGAGTTATTTTGTACATTTAAAAGATGAGCTGAACAGCTCAAAGAGGAAAATACTTCATCAATACTGGAAAGTAATACACTAGTCTAGCACGAGCAAAGTGACTGCTCTTTGAACAAGACTTATTATTTTAGAGGAGTAGTATCCATAATCATAAGCGCTACTCTTCTGCACAATGGTAACTATTGCAGTGTGCAATGGATACTTCAAGTAACGGGAACTCTTTCAAATATCAAACATAACTGAACATTAAACATTAATAGATGTTTGCCCTTCACTCAAAATTTAATTTAACATTTAATTTAAAATTATACTCTCCATCCAGCTATACAGGTGGAGAGAGAGAGTCATAGAGACCAAGCTGATTGAACATGCCCAAATAACCAGTTTACAGGTGGACAGAGAGAGTCATCTAGAGACAATCAAGTGTATGCTCCACCACACACCAGCTACAGGTGGAGAGGAGAGAGTCATAGAGACAATCAAGTATGCTCTCACACACCAGCTACAGGTGGAGAGGAGTCCGAGAGCATGTAGCCAAGTATCATGCTCGTCCTGCGTCTGTCCCAGAGAGAGAGTCATCCATGAGACAATCAAGTGTATGTGCCACCACACAGCTACAGGTGGAGAGATCCTTTGAGACAAGTGCTCGGGGCTCGCTCACCCACACCAGCTACAGGTGGAGAGGAGAGAGCAAAAGAGACAATGAAGGTGGTTTATTTGGCAGACCAGCTACAGGTGGAGAGGAGAGAGACATAGAGCCAATCTAATGTGTGCTCACCACACACCAGCTACAGGTGGAGAGTGTGAGTCATAGAGGATAAACTCTCTGCACACACCAGCTACAGGTGGAGAGGAGATAGAGTCATAGAGACAATCAAGTGTCATGCGCTCACCACACACCAGCTTTACAGGTGGAGGAGAGAGAATCATAGAGACAATCAGTTGCTCCTCACCACACACCAGCTACAGGTGGAGAGGAGAGAGTCTTAGAGCCAATCAAGTGTCTCCTCACCACACACCAGGTGGAGAGGAGAGAGAGTCAATCGAGATAGAAGGGCACCACACACCAGCTACAGGTGGAGAGAGAGATGGCCTCAACAAGACCCAGCTACACACAGCTTTGGAGAGGAGAGTCAGAGATTCCAATGGTGATGCTGTCAACCCTGCTCACAGGCTGAAGCTGAGAGAGAGTCATAGAGCAATCAGTGTGCAGGTCACCACACACCAGCTACAGGTGGAGAGGAGAGAGTCATGCCTCTCGAGTGTGTCTGGCTCACCACACACCAGCTACAGGTGGAGAGAGAGAGAAACAATGGGCTCACCACACACCAGCTACAGGTGGAGAGGCAGAGAGTCATAGAGACAATCAAGTGGATGTCACCACACACCAGCTACAGGTGGCAGGAGAGAGAGAGACATAGAGACAATCAAGTGTCAATGCCATGATTGATAAGGGCCAGTGGAGGAATTTGGCCAGGACACTGGGGTTACACCCTACTCTTCCCAGGAAGTGTCATGGGATTTTAATGACCACAGAGAGTCAGGACCTCAGTTTAAAGTATTTTGGTGCTTTTTACAGTATAGCATCCCCATCACTATACTGGGGTTGGACCACACAGACTGCAGGGTGAGCACCCCTGTTGGTCTCACTAACACCTCTTCCAGCAACAACCTAGTTTTCCCAGGAGTGTTGCATCCAGGTACTGACCTGCTCAGCCGGTCTTGAGCTGCAGGGTGATATGGCTGTTTAACATGTAAATAGTTATTTGACTACCATGAAGTGGAACTATGAAGCTGTAACCATAAAAATTTTCTTACGCTGAATAAATGCTTTTTACAACTTAAGCTTAACATCTTCTTTACATTGTGTGTATCTTTTCTTATCTAAGCAAAGCAGCAAACACGTTTTTTCTCCACCTCTTTAACTATAGTGAATGCATGCTGCAGTATATTTGACTTTGTCTTGTTGTCAACTTATTAAGTAAATACTAGATCTATATCTAAACCTTCAGCATTATTTTTTGCAAACTTGCTTTGTAGATTAAAGCTATACTTATATACCTAGCTTATATATTAGATATATTCAAAGCTCATGTTTTTTACAGCTTCAAAGTATTTAAGCTACTCTGCTCAATGATACAGTAACTTAAACAGCACCACAGGGAGTGCAAAAAGACCACTAAAGCAGCTGTTTTGACTAAACTACACACTTACTGTAGGCCTGGAGGATCTATGAGGTCACCTATTGGCCCCTGATTGAGAAGCACTGGTCTAAAGAGCTTCAATCAAATATCAAACCACCATTCACCAAACACACAATATACTTTATTTTATTGTTTACTCAATCCTTTCTACACATTTTTAACTATTCTAATAGGTATCACACATGTGCTCTGTGAATGGTCACAGATAAGAAATGATAAGAACAGCAGCATAGCTTAAATACTAAACTGCTGAACTATTAATGAATATATATCTAATATATAAGCTAGGTATATAAGCCTTCCTCTTTCTCTTCTCAACAAGTCAATTCACTTAGAAATATATATAGAGTTTCAGGCAACTCAAGAAGAGCTCAAAAATGTATCCTTTAAAGGCAAATATATACAGCATCCCATTCACTATAGTTAAAGACTTGTGTGAGAATACGTGAAACGTGTTTGCTTTGAGAAAAACGTACATTTAATGGCAAAGATTAGCGGACAAGAAGATGTTAAGCTTAAGTCTCCTCACAAAAGCAGTTTATTCAGCGTAACGAAACCTCTCCTTTTGCATATGCTTGCTTACAGCTCTTATAGTTCCACTTCCTGTTTCTCACACAAGTGTTGTGTGATTAAAGCCACTGCACACGGTCACACAAGCACATTTCAACACAAACATCAACACATTTATTTTCTTAATGCATCTTACTGTGACCGGTCCATCCAGTTGTAGACCTATCCGATGTATAAAATTAAGTCTTGTTTGTTAAGCACAACCACTTTTTAGTCTCAACTTCTATTTCATGCCAGCTTCAATGTAGTAAAATAAAGAAACATGTTCAGTGATGTGATCACATGCTTCAATTCTTCATGCAACTTTGATGCTGCTGTAGATCACAGAGGAATCATCTTCCTTTTCAGCATTTGATCTGTTCAATGAGAATAAAAAAGACAAAATAAGATGAACCAGATGAATGTGCACCCATAAAACCTTGTTCCTCTAAGCTACCTGTACCTAATTTTTCTTAAGAAAAGCAGGAGAGTTTATGTTTGTTCACATCTTTAACCCTATGATGAGTGATAGAACTGATGCAGTGCGTCTCACCCGGCAGTGTTTCTGGCCTCTGCGGTCATGTTCCCGGTGTTTCTGTGGTGCTGGACGCTGGCGTACTCAACCTCATCTTCATCTCTCTGGGGTTTTCTGCTGTGAGTGACGCTGGAGTACTCAACCTCGTCTTCATCTCCAGCTCTCTGGGGCTTTCTGGGTCTGCTGTGAGTGACACTGGAGTACACTAAGTCATTCGGATCGGCTGTTTTTGAAGGCTTCGTGCTCGTCTGATCCGTTGCGGCTGTGCTGTTGTTTTCCTGAATAAACACACACAGTCCAGATGATCCCAATGTGATCACAATTACATGAAAATGTGCTGAAATAGATGCGGTTCTGGACTTGCCTGTTCTGAAACGCCTCTTGGACACCAGGGTCTCCTGTTTTCCTGCTGGAGAGAAGAAAAATGAAACATACAGTGTCCATGTCACAGAAAGCAAAGATTACACTGTAAAAAATAAGTGTCATTTGAACTGAAAAAATTTGTAAAAACACTACTGAAAAAACTGTTAATAGGTTAACAGTAAGTTCCTGTATTATATACAGGGAAAACTGTAAAAGATTTAACCAGACATTTCATGTAAATTTACAGTAAAATGCTGTTGTACAGTTTTTAGAAGTAAAATAATGGCCTTCTGGACCATTGCCAAGTCAGTGAGAAGGATATAACTGCCACCTGGAGATCTCCATATGGAGCAAGAACTCCAAAACAGTGGGAGCCCCAAAATAGGGCGTGGCTTCCTCCCATTGACAGACAGGCACATGACACGCATGCTATTATTTTCTCTCAATCATCTTCAGCGCAAACTCTGCCCCACAGATGATTCTTGTATTGGTTGTGTCAATCATAGTGTTAATTTAATTTCCTACACTATGATACAAAAATCCTAACCCCGAAACCTATCCCACACCTGACCCTAACCATAACCAGTGAAATAAGTTGCTCAAGATGAAGCAATAGAGTAAAATCTTTCCCTGTCTGTGCTGGGACGTCATGCAGGAGAACTTGTGGGCGATTACAGTTTTATATCAATAAGCTGATGTACACACTCCAGCCCAAACACTACTGGCCACAGGCTTTGAGCTCTTTTCTCTAAACTTAAGAGTCAAGAGCCCAACAAAAGGAAACACTGATCTCTTTGATGGTGATTTCAAACAAAACAATGAAGCATCTAAACCACTGTTAATTCTCAGTACGAGCTTCTCTGGAAGTCTGACAGAAATAAAGTCAATCTGATGCTGTTTGTGGAGGTGTTTAATCAGATCTTAAAGGATTTAATGTCTTCTTTTATTTCAGTTGAGTTCATCTTCAGCTGTGGCTGAAGTCAGTTGTAGTTCTTGTGTTTCTCTTTCTTCCGTGATTCTGCTTGATAACACCAGCTGTTCATCATTAATGATCAATCATCATTTAATTATCTTCTTAACTCCAACACTGCTTCAATTCTACTTTAACACTCTGTAGCAGTGATCCTCAAATCTGGCTCGCGAGATCCACTTTCCTGCAGAGTTTAGCTCCAACCCTGATCAAACTCACCTACTGAGATCTTCTGAAGACATTGATTAGCACGCTCAGGTGTGTTTGATTAGGGTTCGAGCAGAACTCTGCAGTAAAGTGGATCTCGTGAGCCTGATTTGAGGATCACTGCTCAGTAGTGTGGAAACACATGAACACTGAGCAGTGTGGGGACTTTGCTGTCAATTATTACCTAAATCTTACCTGTTTCATTCACGTATGACTCATGCATATGAATCACAGTTTAGTGATTTATGTTAAAACTATGTAATCAAAATGGATGGAAAATTGTTATGCAAATGAATTACATAAAATGTAAATTTAGACCAAATCATTTTTTTTTGAGTGTATGGTTTGTATTATAGCACACAAGTCACATAAACCACCTTTATAATGTTTTATGGTGTTTTTCAGGTTTTTCCACAGCGAAAACAACAGCCGTTTTTTCTTACCTGATGGTTTTTAGTACCACAATAATAATGCAGATGCAGATTAGTGCTGCCCCGATTCCAGCAGCTGCGTACAGAGCTTGTGCAGAATATACTGTTTCCGGGCCACCTGAGTGAAGAAGAAAACATGATTTCACATGATGCTCATGACACCAACAGAGCTCAGAGAGAGCCTACAGTATCATATTAATACCTGCAGATGTTACAGAGACAGACGCTGATCTCTGAGATCCACAGAGATGATCCTCACCTTTAACAGAGAACGCTGATCTCTGAGATCCATATTGATTCTGAGCCTCACAATAGTAGCGTCCACTGTGACTGGAGTTAAAGCTGGAGATGATGAAACTCTGTCCAGATCCAACAGCTGAGCTTTGATTCTCTTTAAACCAGCTGAAGTTCAGAGCAGGAGGATTTGAGTCACTGTTACAGTTCAGAGTCACTGAATCTCCCTCCTTTATTTCAGCAGATGCACTGATGGACACCGAGACACTCTTTGGAGGATCTGAAAAATATAAACATGACGTCTCACAGTGCATCTTCTGATCAGTCTGGACTGATTTGTGCTGATATGAAGATCAAGTCTGGACGTACATCTAACACTGAGAGTGAGGGCAGGAGACGGCAGATGTTTCTGATCTCTCACTGCACAGCTGTAGTTTCCCGTATCATCACTGCTGACCGACGCCAGCAACAGCTGATTCAAGACGCTCCATTCTGATAAACGCTTACCGTTTTTATACCAGGTAAAGTTTGATTTATCTGAGAGGTTACAGGTGGTTTTACAAAATAAAACAGGTGATTCTCCCTCAACGACCTCTTCAGGAATCTCCACTCTGAGCTCTGAAATCATGGAGAAAACATATATTTATGTGTATGAAAGAACAGAGTCAAATCTGTCAGTGTAATATTAGTTTGACTCTACCGGTCACTTTGAGCTCAATCCCAGGATAACCCAGAAATCTTTGTATTTCTTCATTTGTCAGGATTCTGAGGCAGTACTGTCCTTCATCCTCATGTGTCACATTACTGAGTCTGAGAAAGAAGATTCCTTTATTCTGGAAGAACTGAACTCTGCCGCTGTAATCTGGATGATTCAACAGATTGATACTCGTGTCTTTATTTGGGTTTACAGTCCAGAATATCTCTGTCACCGTGAGATGAGTTGGGTGTTTATAACTGCCTGATAAATATATTGTTGATCCCTTTAGAGCACATTTCTTCATATTTAAGTACTGAACACCCCATTTCTGGCTGCAGATTCCTGGGAAATATGAAACAGACAAATAAAGATTTGTAAATGTATTTGATTCTGTATAATTGCGTTTTTACTTCTCTCGACAACACAGAAGCCGTTCTAAAGCAAGATGTGCTCAACCTTACATCATCTACTTCTGTAGTTTGTCAAAACATTTATTTACTTTCTGTAACCAGTCAGAAGACAAAATATGAACACAAAAATAGCGCCACTAGCCAGTATTTCCAGGAAGAGTCTAATCTGATCTATCACTATAGATGTAATTCATAGCTCTGAATATGTCTGTGTTATACAGAACTGAATAACTACAGTATGTGATTAACACATTCCCAGCATACACATCAAACTGACATTAAACAGAACAACAGACGAACGTACTGAACGACAGTCATGGGTTTCTTCATATGCGTGAAAATAAGATTTGAGACTCACCAGGAATCACGAGCAAAGCAATCAAAGAGAAAAAGCTGAACATTCTGGAAGACATTAGGAAGAGTGTTCAAATGACACCGATGTACCGCAGACTGAAGTGTATTTGTATATTCAAACGTAATATTTAATAATCAAACTATTTTGAAACTGTAAAAAACCATGTATTTGCATAGTTGTCCAACCTTGAATCTGAAGTGAGTGTCATGCATCAATGACAGTTGATGTACTGTATGCAATGATGAACTATTATCAGACATCCTGTCTCTCTTCACTTCCTCTGAGTGTGAGACGCTCCTCCTTCAGTCACAGGACTCTACACTGTAAAACATTACTGTCACATTTACAGAAACGTACTGCCAATGTTTGGTTGCCAGTAAGACTGTAAATTTGCACAAGTTCAGTACAGTTCTTTTGTTCACTTACAGTACTTTTGTAAATTCACAGTCTTAGTGCAACCAGAAATAGCCAGTAAGTTTCTGTAAATGTGACAGTAATTGTTTACAGTGTAGAGCAGGACAGGTTTGGGAAGCACATCTCAAAACAGATCCTCAGCCAACCCTGCTGTCAATCAAACCTCATCGCATCCGCACTGATGCATTCAATCAAACCTCATCGCATCCGCACTGATGCATTCAATCAAACCTCATCACATCCGCACTGATGCATTCAATCAGACAGACGAGAGCTGAACTGAAGAGATTATTGTACATGCACGTTCACCGAAAAACTGTGGACACTCAAGTCAATGTGACATTCACATGACCCTGGAGAAAATAGCTCTCCTTCCTATTTTTCAGTCGTTTTACCGTTATGCTGATGTTGTAAGAGCCATGAGAAAATTGCAACATGCACGTGTGAGAAACAACTTCTGAACAGCGCTGACTTCCTCTAAAACAGTCATTCAACAAATAACAGTTATTTCACATAAATATAAAGAGCAAAAATCAGGAGGATTTGTAGGAGTGATAATTCACTGTTAATCTTATACCTATATTATAATAAAAATAAAAATGAGTGAAGTTGGTTAACTGTAAGGTTCACAATGCAAAGACATTTTGCAAAGACAACTTACACAAGTTGTTTATGGGGTTGATCTCAATTGGAAACATGTGAATGGAAGTTCACAATGTTCAAAACACAGGGAAATGTGCATTTTTCTTACAGGTAAGAACCAGGTTTTTCAGAACACAGCATTGAGGCCTTCATACGTTGAATCAAGGTTGGTGACAAACACTGAGATGAAAGGCACAGCTGCTAGTCCATCTTGTATATATATGAAGCATGCTTTTATTTTGGAACAGAACTCTGAACATGACTCGTGTCACAGTTAATAATCGACAGATCAGCACCACGGACAGCGCCTTCACACTCACACCTCTACAGCTCACCGACCTGACGCGCCATCTAGAGGAGAACACGTGTAACTACACCTCATCAAACTACTGAAGAAATCTGGATTCTTTACATGATGACCTGCTGGAAACATGTCAGATGAACCTTTAACAAAGACCTGCTGGAAACATGACAGATGAACCTTTAACAAAGACCTGCTGGAAACATGACAGATGAACCTTTAACAAAGACCTGCTGGAAACATGTCAGATGAACCTTTAACAAAGACCTGCTGGAAACATGTCAGATGAACCTTTAACAAAGACCTGCTGGAAACGTGTCAGATGAACCTTTAACAAAGACCTGCTGGAAACATGTCAGATGAACCTTTAACAAAGACCTGCTGGAAACATGTCAGATGAACCTTTAACAAAGACCTGCTGGAAACATGTCAGATGAACCTTTAACAAAGACCTGCTGGAAACATGTCAGATGAACCTTTAACAAAGACCTGCTGGAAACATGACAGATGAACCTTTAACAAAGACCTGTCAGATGAACCTTTAACAAAGACCTGCTGGAAACATGTCAGATGAACCTTTAACAAAGACCTGCTGGAAACATGACAGATGAACCTTTAACAAAGACCTGCTGGAAACATGTCAGATGAACCTTTAACAAAGACCTGCTGGAAACATGACAGATGAACCTTTAACAAAGACCTGCTGGAAACATGTCAGATGAACCTTTAACAAAGACCTGCTGGAAACATGTCAGATGAACCTTTAACAAAGACCTGCTGGAAATGTTTCAGATGAACCTTTAACAAATGCTGTTGCAACCCTGCATTACAAAACTGTGAGGGCAGCTATAAGAGCAAAGACCCTGCTTATACAGATTTTAACCTTCTTCAGCAAGGAACGAGACTATTTGTTACTATTTGTAACAAATAACACATTTTGTGAACATGAAGAAAGACTGAGTTGATATTGAAAGTGTATATTTTGAGGCCACAGAGGACCTGCTACATGTCAGACCACCCCTGCTGGTCGCTGCAGGAACATGACAGATGCATTAATTGCAATCTAAATTCCATATGGACCATTTCATGAATCAACAAAGATATTTTGACGTGTAACCTTTTCATTGGAAACATAGCCAATAGAAGGTTGCAAACCAAAAAACATTCCTTCTAAATCAGCATCCCACAGAACTACCACTGTCAAAAACACGACCATTTTAGTTAGCCAGCTGAGTTATTGAAAATATTTTGAGAATGCACTGCTGTATCCCCACACCGCCTGTGTGACCTTCCCGGGCGCTCTCTTTATCATGAGCTGGAAGGTAAGGTATGAACAATGGAGATACAACACGTGGAAATAAGGATTTAGTTCCACAGAGAACAGAAATCGATAGTTTTGTGTTCGTATAGTGGAATGAGCTTTCAATATTAGCAATTACATTAACATGTTCAATGAATGAATCACAAATCGATTCAATAAATACAACGATTTTCAGTGAAATACTAAACAATTCAATTCAATTCAGATGTTAAATATAGCTTTTTTTGTTATCTGTTAATCCATAAGTAGTTTATTATTGAACGGTATTTGTATGTTTTGAACATACTGTTCAGTGTAACCTGCAGGGTTCATATATTAAAACGAGCTGATCCAGTTGAACGGTGGCACTAAGATGTTTCCACGTCCTCTGTGTGAGAGAAAGATGTTCCTCTTCCAGTCACATGACTCTAATGAAGATTAAACACACACCAGACAGACTTCTTAATGAACACACGAACACCTCGTTTTAAAGACGCAGTCAAGATAAATGAAAACCAGCAGTGCATTCATTCAAACACACACATAGAGAACACAACAGATTCCTCTTCTAATCAGAGAAGACTGAAATACTGATGAAACTATCACCCGCTGATGAACACGCTTCTCTGCATCACTTCCTCTTTTCTTTTTCATGTTAGTGCTGCTGTCGCAATCATTGTAAGCTACACGTTCAAGCATTTGTGAAAACGTGTT
This sequence comes from Gymnocypris eckloni scoliostomus, assembly GCA_027564155.1. Taxonomy (NCBI): domain Eukaryota; kingdom Metazoa; phylum Chordata; class Actinopteri; order Cypriniformes; family Cyprinidae; genus Gymnocypris; species Gymnocypris eckloni. The sequence goes on from CM050416.1 coordinate 35,169,380, forward strand.
CCTAAAAGACTTCTGGAGTAAATATTCATCAACACACCTTAAACATATCACTCTAGAAATGCCAATTAAATAGTCAAATGCAAACAAATTAATAACTTGTGGATAATTGTATTTATTGCATAGTTTGCTTTCATGCGCTTCACCTTCCTTCTGTGCAGACAGGTTTATGGATATTGACTCGAGACCACTTTGAGTTGTTCAGCATCTCACCGACCTGACGCCACATCTAGAGCAGAGCACATGTACTACACCTCACATCTAGAGCAGAGCACACGTACTACACCTCACATCTAGAGCAGAGCACACGTACTACACATCTAGAGCAGAGCACACGTACTACACCTCACATCTAGAGCAGAGCACGTGTACTACACCTCACATCTAGAGCAGAGCACACGTACTACACCTCACATCTAGAGCAGAGCACACGTACTACACCTCACATCTAGAGCAGAGCACATGTACTACACCTCACATCTAGAGCAGAGCACACGTACTACACCTCACATCTAGAGCAGAGCACACGTACTACACCTCACATCTAGAGCAGAGCACACGTACTACACCTCCCATCTAGAGCAGAGCACATGTACTACACCTCACATCTAGAGCAGAGCACATGTACTACACCTCACATCTAGAGCAGAGCACACGTACTACACCTCCCATCTAGAGCAGAGCACGTGTACTACACCTCACATCTAGAGCAGAGCACAAGTACTACACCTCGCATCTAGAGCAGAGCACATGTACTACACCTCACATCTAGAGCAGAGCACACGTACTACACCTCCCATCTAGAGCAGAGCACGACTACACCTCACATCTAGAGCAGAGCACACGTGCTACACCACATCTAGAGCAGAGCACATGTACTACACCTCACATCTAGAGCAGAGCACACGTACTACACCTCCCATCTAGAGCAGAGCACGTGTACTACACCTCACATCTAGAGCAGAGCACGTGTACTACACCTCACATCTAGAGCAGAGCACGTGTACTACACCTCGCATCTAGAGCAGAGCACACGTACTACACCTCACATCTAGAGCAGAGCACACGTAATACACCTCACATCTAGAGCAGAGCACACGTACTACACCTCACATCTAGAGCAGAGCACACGTACTACACCTCACATCTAGAGCAGAGCACACGTACTACACCTCACATCTAGAGCAGAGCACACGTACTACACCTCATCATGTTCCTGAAGAAATCTACATTCCTCTTCTCTGTGTGTAATAATACTGGCCTACAGATGTATGTTCAACAGAGAAGAGAACACGTGAACACAGTCATGTATGGAAAAAATGTTTTATTGTCAAATAAAATAACACACAACACTCCCAGTAAAATTACAAATGTAACTAAGTAATGTTAAAGATATAAAACACAGGTAAATGCACAGTTAAGATGCTACTAACCAAGCAATCTGCAGTTAACTGTCTGTGTTCGATGCAAACACCGTGTTGCTTTCTGTATTGATAAATGCACACCGTTTTAAAAAAAGTTGTGTGTTTGGAGTCTTAATAATTAAAAGTTTATCTTGGCAAATCATATTTTGCTGGTGTTTCGTGTACTATGAAAATAGATGGTAACTTGGAGCATCTAATGTAATAATGTAGCTTTCCAGAAATCATCTCATCACACAGATTACATTTCCTAAAAGCACAAAAGCAAATAGCAGACGGTTTAATTCTAAGCCAGAGAAAATAAATACAAAATGTCATATAAATGGATTGATCATTTGTCAATGTTAGAATATGTAGGATCCTGAGCTTCAGGGTCATCCGTGTTTGCACCGGATCTCTTCATATTCTAGAGAAGAAGTGAACAATAATAAGATCTGATGTTGAACATCCACATGATAAACAGCAGAGGAACTCACATCCAGTGTGTCGTATTCAGAACATCTGGACTTGGGCTCAAGGCTCATGTAAGCGTCCTCCGGAGACTCCAGCTGACGACACAATGATGAGAGAATTCATTCTCCCTCCAGAACTGACAGACACAGATGAGGAGATTTACTCACTGTCTTATTGTGTGCTGATCCTCCGTGCTGTCGCTCTTCTGATGGAGTCGCTCGTTTCCTGAGAGAGAAGAAGAAGAAATCAACGTGAACACAAACTGACTCTGAATCTCTCTGACAGACCAGACACAGAGTCTCCTTCACCTTCTGATAACCAGCAGAATCACAGACGTCAAGACAACAGCTGCAGTGATTCCTACTACGACCCCGATCAGAGATGAGCTGCTTTCTACAGCTGAGCAGACGAGAAGAACTGTTACTCTTTATATACAGACAATGAGCTCACGGACATCCACAGAGATGATCCTCACCTTTAACAGAGACAGACGCTGATCTCTGAGATCCATATTGATTCTGAGCCTCACAATAGTAGCGTCCACTGTGACTGGAGTTAAAGCTGGAGATGATGAAACTCTGTCCAGATCCAACAGCTGAGCTTTGATTCTCTTTAAACCAGCTGAAGTTCAGAGCAGGAGGATTTGAGTCACTGTTACAGTTCAGAGTCACTGAATATCCCTCCTTTATTTCAGCAGACGCACTGATGGACACCGAGACACTCTTTGGAGGATCTGAACAGACAAACTAGTGTATAATGAAGCAGTTGTACTCAACTCAAATCATGTTTATTGCAGTGCTTTGGAAGCATTATTATCAGAAGCAGTGATACAAAACGGAGTATTGCTGATAAATACTACATTTTTGTCCCTGCAGAAAGACCTGTTATTTCATTCTGAAGACACGTGAGATGTTTCAAAATAAAGCTCTCAGCTAACTTACATCCTGGTCTAATCGTGATTTCAGCAGATGTGGAGCGGAGTCCCTCGTGACTGCTTATGGTGCAGGAATATCGACCACTGTCCTCCAGCTGGACAGAGTCCAAAACAAGTATGTGGTCCCCATAGCGTTGACTGCGCAGATGCCCATCTTTCCTCCAAATGTAGGTTGGGACAGTCATGGAGGGGATGCATGAACCACAGACAAACACAATCAAGTCTCCCTCCATCACAACATCAGACTCGGTTTTACCTCCAGCTCCGCACCTGGACCAGAAAGACGTTTATGCTTAATATGTGTTTATCAGCAGTAACGCACTACAAGTAATGCAAGTTATGTAATCAGATTGCTTTTTGTAGTTACTAGTATTGTAACAGATTTTCTTTTAAATGAATAGTAATGCGAGTTACTTTTTCAAAAGTGTAACACTAGTAACTTATTCTTTTCTTTTCTTGTTTTCCTATTGTGTCCCATGTTGAGAGAAATCTGTAGTAAGTGCAGAAGCATTGTGTGCACGGTAATACGATGCTTGCTGTATTTCTATCCAAATATGAACATGCATTTACTCCCCTGCCTTTCACAAAAACAGATTCAGTATTCCTCAAAATGAATTAAAACCGTCAAATCCAAACTCTGAATATGATGCTAATGTGCAATAATTACAGTTTTTCTCGATTGCTAACACACTATAACTGATTCATTTGGCCCAATTTTCCAAAGCATTCATACAGTTCTCAAAACAAAGACACATTTCTCAAAACCTTTAACACATTTCACCTGCTTTCACACACGTTCCAATTTGCTCAGTGTTTTCTGCAAAACTCTACACAAAAATGCCATCATTTTGCACAGGTTTAACCATGTTCTCATTCAGATAACACAAACACACACTATAATTAACTCAAGCATCAAAAAATGAACACAAACAGCACACATTTATCCATGTGTGAACATTCAGTAGCAAAACTGATGACACACAGGTCAGCATCTCAGGGTGATATGAACAAGAGCACAAGTGATTCTGTGTTTTGTAAAATGAATCATGCTAGTACGAGACAAAGAGCAATAGGAGGAGAAAAGAAAAATGAAGGGGGTGAGGTCAAAGGTGATTTGTTCCTGATGAAATACAAAGAACTATGGTTGAGCATGTTCTTCTACATGGACTGACCATGAGGGAAGTTGGCCTACAGGCTCATCTACAAGGTTTCAATACTACTTATTCATACGAGATAATTACATTACATAGCAGCAGTACTTCAGATGAGACAACTTTCATTATTCTATGTAGAGTAAATACTGTAGCACATGTTGTACACCCTCAAACTCATTTACTGTTGAATTGATTTGTTGCCAAGTAGTCCTTACTCTATTTTTGCAGAACTGAGAGACGACTGTCTAGAGGAGGCAGAGAAGTCTTTTTTCAGAAGACTAAGAAACTGCTATAACAATAAGGATACTACCAATACTGTAATACAACTTGGCAGAGGATGCTGAATGAATTAATGAATTTATTTATACATTCATTATTTATCTATTTCTGTAAAGTTACTGACAGTATATTCCAGTGTGTGTTTACTGTATATTCAGTTCTTTGGTCTTTGAACTTTTCTCTTGTAGTGCTTTTCATGTAAGATCTCTTTACAGTAGTGTAGTAAAAGTAAACATTTCTTAAAGTTTATTACTGAATTTTAATGTATCTGCACCCCTATATTTATGTCATATACTGTAACAGAAATTGACTAGCAAAAGGATTCCTGTTTCTCAAAAGGCGGTTTTTGTAACAGTGTTTTGAATTGATCTCACTGGTGTTTTCTAGGCAGTGGAGTAGCCTGTGTACTTGGCAGGTTTGTGCATCATCTGAGGCCAAAGTTTGATTTTGACTGAAGAAAATATGTCGTTGACTAGAATATTTGGTTTTGACCTGGAAGTTTGAAGTTTGCACATGTTGGTAAGTAGTTTTGAGATTGTGTTTATAGTTGTGAGAAAATGGTGAATTGTTTCATGAATAGTGTGTTAGCAATTGAGAAAAACTGTAAATGTTAAATAACACAAATATTAAAAAATTGTGTGATTATTCCTTTAAAATACAAAATAATAAAACACACTGAATTTCTGAAGTAAAACACTTCATATGGTCATATATTATGGTGAAATAAAAAAAAAAAAAAAAAAAAACACTTGTTAAGTTCTTTTCATTAAACATGCTTTTTGATTTTTAAAATGTAATTAAACTATTAAAATGGAATCCAGAAATATTAAAAGAGAATAAAACTAAACTTCTAACATAGAATGATGATCTAAGGGTCTTACAAGGGTACCGTTCCTGTGGCTCAGTGGTAGAGCAGCGCAAAAGGTTGTAGGTTCAATTCCCAGGGATCACACATACTGATAAAAACGGTATAACCTGAATCGCTTTGGATAAAAGTGTCTGCTAAATGCACTACCATCTACAACATTGTCTTAAATAGCCTGCATAGCATAATTTATAACATGGGATTTTGACCAAATATTTAAATATTATTTAGACCAGTGCTTCCCAAACCTGTCCTGGAGCCCCCCCCCCCGCCGCCGCCGCCGCCGCCGCCGCCGCCGCCGCCGCATCATCTTTTGTATGTCTCCCTAATCTAACACCTGATTCCACTCATCAGCTCGTTAGTCGAGACTGCAAGAACTACATTGGGTGTGTCTGACAAGGGAGACATACAAAATGTGCAGGCCATGGGGTCCTCCAGGACAGGTTTGGGAAGCACTGGTTTAGACCAAATAGTCCTGATTTTTGTAAAATGTTGCAAAAATGTATTATTATTTTATATTATTTATTTATTGTTTGTTGAAAAAAAAATTTGGTTTTTGGACATAAGTTAATAACAATATATAAGAAAAAAATAAACTTAAAGTAACTACAAAAGAGCATGTAATGCAGGGGTCACCACACTCGGTCCTGGAGGGCCGGTGTCCTGCAGAGTTTAGCTCCAGCCCTAATCGAACACACCTGAAGCAGCTGATCAAGGTCTTGCTTGGTAGACTTGAAACTTCAAGGCAGGTGTGTTAGGGCAAGTTGGCCCTCCAGGACCGAGTGTGGTGACCCTTGATGTACAGCAAATATCTTTAAAAGAAATGTGGTGTGGAGCATGCCTCTGATCCGCAAAATTATTCACAGCTGTCATCCAGCTCTCCGCTCACCGGTTACTTCTAGCTGGATTCCCTGATCATTTGTCCAGGTTCGCCCAGAAGCAGTGCTCAGCACAAACCGAAAGATGCCGGCGTCGCTCTCTCTCACATCCCTCAGCAGCAGCGAGCAGTTTCCCGCGGCAGGCTGCACAGACTCCACACGGCCTACAAACGCAGGGTCCTGAGAAACCCTGACTCTCTGCCCCGGAGATTTCTCAAAGAACCATTCGGCTGCGCTCACCTGCTCGTGTGGAGAAGTGTGTTTGCAGGGTATGAGCACCGTCGACTGTCGAACCGCACACATTCTGCTGATGATATGAGTCACGTCACACTGGACACCTGGAATACACATGCTGCTTTGAGACACACTGAAAATAAAGGTGCTTCACGATGCCATAGAAGAACCTTTGTGTCTAAATGGAGAATCTGAACATCTGAAGAACCTTTCTGTTTCACAAAATGTTCTTTGTGGTAAATGAAGGTTCTTCAGATTATAAAAAGGTGAGAAAGAGATGGTTTACAGAACCTTTCACGGAATAGTTCTTTGTGGAACCATTAACGGTTCTTCTATGACATCGCTGTAAAGAACCTTTTAAGCACCTTTATTTTTAAGAGTGTAATTAGCATTATGGTTCCATGAAGAACCTTAAAACTCTAAAAATAAAGGGCTCAGGACTAGACCAGGGACTAGTTCATTATACAGTACACTGCAATATACAGAAATCTGTAATCTGTGACAGATTGACCTCCGCTGAAGTAACACAGGATGCTGTAAGAGAAGCTGCTGTAAAGCAACTGTTTTCTGCTTATCGGAAACGACTGCTGTTCATTATCTTACCACATCACAGATCTGTTACCTTTTGCCATGAGAGAGATCCAGATGAAGGATTGAAGCAGAAGAGCTGGACACACCTTTAAGACATGAGATTTAACATGCAAAAACCTCCATGAAATACCGGATCTATCGGTCTTCACTGACAATTAATATGTATTCTGATGTCATTATTCCTTAAACTTTTACAGAGACACATAATAAAAGCCTTGTTCTTATCATTGCTTGACTTAAACGGACCATAAATGACCAGACTGTTCCTTACTACTACACGTCTTGTGCTAAAATACAGTGCAGTAAGCAATCAAACATCTCAGTAATTTCAACTAAACATGATTTTAAATTAAATTAAATGTATTACCATGATACTGTAGTCTTCCAATGATGAATATAAAACAGCCTGTAGAAGTAAAGACGACGACTGGTGAGATAAGATGGCCTGAGACCAAAAAAACATGTTCTCTTCCCCTGTGAAACTACGCTGAGAACTTTATAACTGTTTAAAAACAGAACAAAACCACGCTGACCACACTTTAGATGGTGTCACAACTATGGGAAACGCTGCAGCTCTGAAGGAGCCAAATAGCAGTATTAGTATAGCTCAAGCTTACCATGCATCCTCTCACATTGTCTTTGACGAGGACTGAAATATAACCTAAAATAGGTAGACTTCATAAGTTGGAAATGATAAAAGGCTGACATCGAAGGAGGAGCCTGAGCCATAAACACCACAATATCTTCCACTGCAGGGGGATAAAGTACAAGAGCCTTTTCAAAAGCTGCACATTTGTGCCATATTTACCCATAACAGGGGGTATAACCTCAATTTCAGTCATTGTTTAAAAAGGACCACCCCACTGACAGCTTGTGTACCTTTTGTAGTGTCACAATGTCATATTTTTGTGTCCCTGGAACAGAATTCAATTTTCAGGAGATTTTGAAATGTATGATAACAATAACACTCTTGCTGTTTGTATGACTTGTGTACTTGTGAAAGTAATGTTACTTGGTTGGTTCATAGACTGTTAACAGTGTTGCGGTCTCGTCTATGAGACTGTCTATGTGTTCATATACTTCGGGGACAAATGTGACCCTGGAGCACAACACCAGTCTTAAGTCACTGAGGTACAGGCCTATTTGTAGTAATAGCCAAAAATACATTGTATGGGTCAAAATTATAGATTTTTCTTTTATGCCAAAAATCATTAGGATATTAAGTAAATATCATGCTCCATGAAGATATTTAGTGTATTTCCTACCGTAAATATCTCAAAATATAATTTATGATTAGTAATATGCATTGCTACGAGCTTCATTTGGACAACTTTACAGGTAATTTTCACATTATTTGTGTTTTTTTGCACCCTCATATTCCAGATTTACAAATAGTTGTATCTCGGCCAAATATTGTCCTAACAAACCATACATCCATGGAAAGCTTATTTATTCAGCTTTAAGATGTACAAATCTCAATGTCGAAAAATTTACCCTTATAACTGGTTTTGTGGTCCAGGTTCCAAAAGTTAAATTTGACACCAAAAAAAGTATAATTTTTTTATGCTAAAATGTAAAACGTATTATAATGTGTATATTAAAAAAATCCAAAGCCTGTTGACACGTGCGTGCGTGTGCGAGTGCGTGTGTGCGCGTGTGAGAGAGCGTGCGTGTGCCTGTGCGTGTGCGTGTGCGAGTGTGCGTGTGAGAGAGAGTGCGTGTGTGCGCGAGTGCGTGTGTGTGTGAGAGAGAGTGCGTGTGCGAGTGTGTGCGTGTGCGTGTGTGCGTGTGAGAGAGCGTGCGTGTGCGTGTGCGAGTGTGCGTGTGAGAGAGTGCGTGTGCGTGTGAGAGAGTGTGTGCGCGCGCGAGTGTGTGTGTGTGAGAGAGTGCATGTGCGAGTGCGTGCGTGCGTGCGCGAGTGCGTGTGTGTGAGAGTGCGTGCATGCGAGTGTGCGCGCGAGTGCGTGTGTGTGTGTGAGAGAGAGTGCATGTGCGAGTGTGCGCGCGAGTGCGAGTGTGCGCGCGAGTGCGTGTGTGTGTGTAAGAGAGCGTGTGCGTGTGAGAGAGAGTGCGTGTGCGTGCGTGTGCGTGTGCGAGTGCGTGCGTGTGCGCGCGGTACTCGGAAACTTCCGCAAACTCTCGTCGAGTCCGTCAGGTCAGTCATCATCATGTCCAACAATAACGCTAGCAGCAGCAGTGTGGCTGTGGCGCAGAAAACCGTCAAACAGCTCAGACTAGAGGTCAAAGTACGACGAATTAACGTAAGTATGACAGCTTCGACAGTAAAGCTCAAAGAGTTTAGTATTCTCAGAGTTTATGGACGAGTTTAACCGGTTTGAGTCACTGCTAGTGCTAACGCTAACTGACACAACATCTTTAACGCGTTTTAACTCATGTGTATGTAAATAACTTCAGTTTATTACGTCACGGCTTTTCCGAGATGTTTTTAAAGGGTTTTATGCGAGTTTTCTTTACTGCCAGAAGCGTATTTTAGGCGTGAAGTTCAGACAGCTGTTCGATGTTGTTTCTCTTGCTCATTAATAATGCAAATATATGCAAACGGTGGTGGTACTATGTTACAGTGATGCTATCAGATTGCAATACTATGGTACTTAATTGTATAGTATGTTACTTCTAAGAATACAGTTGTAAAGCATTGGTATAAGTCCAAACTAAACTTTGTTTTTGTGTGCATCACTTATGGATGGTGAGCTGAAAAACTGGATTTTCAGCCTGAAGACCAAAATATGAAAATGCATTTAAATGTTTTAAATAGTCACATTTGTTTAATGCTCAGAATCAATCAGAGAACTTCTAGAAGAGCTTATTACAACCATATATTGGCGCTTTTCCACTGCATGGTACGGCACGGTACGGTACGGTACGGTTCACTTTTGGGGGGTTTTCCACTGGGTACTGTACCTGGTACCTGATACTTTTTTAGTACCACTTCGGTCGAGGTTCCATGCAAACCGTACCGTTACCAAAACGTGACGTGTAAACTCTGCTGATCACTGATTGGCCTGAGATAATCGTCATTACTGCGTCACTGAACTTGCGACACGAGACCCTCCTCTACAGTCATACCCGCTAGATTTAAATCAGCACAGCCAGCGAAGGATCGGACGCAACTTCTGTTTAAACAAACGCACATTTTTGCATCAACCGCAAAATAGCAGTGTCGTTGTCTGTTGAGGGAGTTCAGACGTTCCTCTCGTTGATAGCCGAGGAGCGGATCCAGTGAGAGCTTGATGGTGCGACGCCGAAGGAAAAAGCCTTATGTATAACGTTACTTTTGAACTTGCTATATTTACAGAGTATGTTTTCTGTTTATATTTTTACCTCTGTATCTGTGTTTTGCTTTAATTAAAAACAATCTGATCGAATAAGTGTACCTCCAGACTATATTAAATATGTATCATTGTATGAGCACGTAACAAACCTCTTGAAAAGACAAATGATTAATGCCGATTATAAAACCATCACATAAATACAAAAACAAGGGATACATTGTACATTTTGAAATATTCAAAAGTTTATTGATAATTCACTTTACAGAACACGCTGCATGAATAGTTAACTAATCAAGTAACGCAGGACACCTGCACATCTCTGCCCTCATCTACAACCCGTGGCACTGTCACCACAGTCTCTGCTGCTGGGGGTAAATCACAAGCGTTCTCATAGACCTCTCCATTGCTGTTAAACACATCCCTGCTCTCCTCATCTACAGCCCGTGTCACTGCACCACAGTCTCTGCTGCTGGGGTAAATCACAAGCATTCATAGACCTCTCCATTACTGTTAAAACATCCACATGCCGAGAGTGAAGAACACTATTCCGCCTCCTTTCTTTGTTGTGAGTTTGTTTGTGGCGCGTTTACGATGATGTCACGGCAGTAGAGGCGCAATTATAACGACGCGTGAATAATCCCGCCCACTCTATAGCGGTACTAAACTGCGGTGGAAATGCAACCGACCCGAACTGAGCCGCACTGCATCTGCATCGAGCCGCCGAACTGCAGCACTGCATGCAGTGGAAAAGCGCCATATGTAGGACAAGGTACTAATAGGTTAAACAAACTTGATCACAGTACTTTAAGACAATTATCTAAAAGTATTTTGAAATGTTATGTATAAATGTGCAAATTATGTATTCATATTTCCAGACCTGAACATTAGATAAGGCAAGGTCCAGAATGATTGTTTTTAACCCCTCTATAAAAAACTTAAATATAGACAGGAAGAAACGGTTAAGCTTGCTCAGAGGTGTGTGCACTTTATGCATATTATCATCTTAATTGTAATTTGTGTAGGTTTCTCAAGCTGCCACAGACCTGAAGAACTTCTGCGTGCAGAACGCCCATAAAGACCCGCTGCTGGTGGGCATGCTGTCCAGCGACAACCCCTTCCGCCCGCCCAAGTCCTGCGGCCTCCTCTGATCACACACAGGTTACAGCAGCCTCCTGTCCTTCTGAAGCATGTGCAATCTAAACGTATCCGCCCATCAAAGATGTAGACGAGTTTGTTTCTTCATCAGATTTGGAGAAATGTAGCATTGCATCACTTGCTCAGCCATGGATGCTCTGCGGTGAATGGGTGCCGCCAGAATGAGAGTCCAAACAGCTGATAAAAACATCTCAGTAATCCACTCCAGTCATCAGTTCATGTTTTGTGAAGCCGAAAGCTGCGTGTTTGTAAGAAACTAATCAATCATTAAGACATTTTACCTTCAAACTATTGCAAAAATGTCCATAATATTGTTTCCTCCAGTGAAAAGGCTGAATCAGGAGAGAAATAAGTACCGTTTACAAGCAGTTCTAAATAAGTTGGTGTATTTTGATGTGAGAGGACAACAGCGGAGGGACTGTTTTACTAGATCAGTGGTGTTCAAACCTGTCCTGCACATGTTGTGTCTCCCTTATCAGACACACCTGAGATTCAGCTCATCAGCTCGTTAGTAGAGACTGCAAGACCTGGGTGTGTCTGACAAACGAGACATACAAACTGTGCAGGACAGGTTTCTTGCTCTGGTACTAGATGATACTTAGAAATTATGGATGTATACTATATTTTGCGAGCTGGATTTAAAGTTGAAATACATTTTGTGCATTAATGTTATAAATGTAAAAGTTATGCGTTTGTTTTTTGACTTCACAAGACTGGTCAGTTCTAATGGACTGGAGTGGTGTGCATTATTGTGATGTGTTTATCAGCTGTTTGGACTCTGGCACCCATTCACTGATGCATCCACTGGTGAACAATGTCATGCTACTGTCAAATATCTCCAGCCATGAACAAACTCATCTACACAACGGGTGGGTGTCCTCTGCACATTTTCAATGTTGGACTATTGCTTTAAATATGCTAATATCTATATTTTATCTGTTATTTCAGAGCTGATGACGTGGCTGCCTTTAAGTGTCTGTTTCTACTACACTACATTATAAAGACCTCCCGGAGCACTACACACACACACACTCTCTCTCTGTCATAGCACACACACACACACACAATCTTTCTCTGTTTGTCTCTGTCTTCATCCACACACATCTGCACAGTTGCTGTCTATTATGAACTGTATTATGAGTAATAATATGCTGAATGTACACTGTATGGTACAGTCAAACTGTAAAGCCCGTAACACTCCCCATGTTTTGAACGCAATTTTATGCACCAAACACTACTTTATTTGCAATGTGTATTTTATAAAACAAAAAGACGTCTTTGAAGATTGAATGAAGGTGTCCCTGTGTTATGTAGGAATTAAACTATTAGAATATGTTTTACTAATTTATGGCCAGCAGCAGGATCTGGTTTGAAGATCATGTAAACATGCTTTGTGTCTTGATCTGATGCTCGTTTTGAGTCTCAGCTAATGATCTGATGAGTTGAATCAGGTGTGTCTGATGATCACATACTGAATGATCCTTCACACTTAAACCTTTTTTCTTGTTTCATTGACTTCTAAAATAAAGTGTTATTGATGCTATACCTGGTGTCTTTGGTTGAATGTCTTGATCTTAAATCTGATACCTGAAGAGTGTTTAGTGTGACCTGGGCTCACAGCTGCTGGTAAATACTGATGATTGACCTGCAGATGAAGTGCTTGATTAAATGAGCTGAAGTCACTTGTGATCGCAGTCTGCTCTGTAACAGTCCATGTGAACTTGTTTTTGCTCTGGTAAGACATACTGTATAGAAATTAGATATTTATATATATTTAGGAGCTGAATTGATGTAGAAATACATTTTTGGTACGTTACTTAATGTTATAAATGTAAAAGTTATAAGCTAGTTTGTTTTGTTGCTGAAGATACTGACCAGTTCTTTCACAAGTCAGATTAGTATACACTGAAAAAGAAGAGCTGTGTATTGTATTAGATGCCAGTGATTTTTAATGTCATGCTGCTGTCACAGTATCTCCAGCGTCTGGGCTCATGGCGCACAAACGGGTTGCAAGATCTCCAACATCCCACAGCTCCGGACTGCTCAGGTACTGATCACACACACAGTTGTGTCTCTGTCTCTCACACACACACACACACACACACACACACACTCACAGCTGCTCACACACACACACTCTCTCTGTGTCTCTGTCTCACACACACACACACACTCTGTCTCTGTCTCACACACACACACACTCTCTCTGTCTGTCTCTGTCTCACACACACACACTCTCTGTCTCTCTCTCTCACACACACACACATGTGTCCTGTCTCTCACAGCTGCTCACACACACACACACTCTCTCTGTCTCTCTCTCTCACACACACACACACACACACTCTCTCTCTGTCTCTCACACACACACACTCTGTGTCTCTGTCTCTCACACACACACACTCTGAGTTTGTCTCTGTCTCTCACACACACACACTCTCTGTCTCTGATGTCTCTCACACACACACTGCTCTCTGTGTCTCTCAGAGAGGACTTCACAGATCTCTCTGTGTCTCTGTCTCTCTCACACACCTCTCTCTGTCTCACATCACATCTCTCTGTCTCTGTCTCTCTCATATGACACACACCTCTCTCTGTGTCTCTTACTCTCACACACACACACTATATCTCTGATGTGTCTCTGTCTCTACACACACACACAGTATGCCTCTCTGTGTCTCTGTCTCTGCCACACACACACTCTCTCTGTGTCTCTGTCTCTAACACACACTCTCTCTGTGTTCTCTATTAATCTCACACACATATTCTCTGTAGACTCTATATCTCTCTCTCTCTCTCTCTCTCTGGGAAAGGAGAATGTACATCTCAAGGGGTTTGTTCCAGTGTATATAAATAGTCCTAATTATTGAATTGTCATGATTATATATAATGAAACATCAAATCATATTTTATTAAATTATTGGATCCTCCTCACAGATGCATCTCAAGGGGCATGTCACAAACAATATATAAATATTCCGGTTTAATATTTGTTGTGATTTTAAATATGAATATTTTTGTATTATATTTTAAGACCGCTTGAAATTGAGTATATATATCTCTAGGGCTTTATTCCAATATATAATGAATATTGAATTCTATTACTTCTCTAATATATAAAAGCATGTCTGAGCGTGTTTTCTTTCACAGGAGCAGCTTGTAGAGAAGGACCTCCACATCTCCAGACTACAAGATACTCTGACCTCTGAAAGAGAAAAGGTTCATCTCTCATTATATGTTAATATTCTGTCTGATTTATGACTGCTATCAGCTGCAACACACACTCTGTCTCTCTATCTCTGTCTCTCTGTTCTCTCTCACTCACTACTCCTCACAATAACACACACACACAAGAAAGAGGCAATAATAGTAGTAATAAAAATATAAAAGTATAACAAAATGTGTCCTAAGTATACAGCCCTGTCTCACCCACGCTCCTGGGAAAGATACCAGATCATTGGTGTTGATTTTACGCCACATTTACTTTCAGTGTACATTGATTTGATGAGAATAGGTTTTACCTCACTATTCCACTTTCAATAAGTTTGTAGAATAGTCCTTGTGCCAGATTGAGTCAAACGCTTTTTAAAGTCAATAAAGCATGCATATATTTTCCCTTTATCTTGATGAACGTGTTTTTCAATCAGAGTATGTAATGTAAATGTGATCAGATGTAGTGATTTGACTTCTGCTCAGTACATTGTGTGTGGTGATGAAGTCTAGTAGTCGAGCATTTATTATGCTACAGAATAACTTTCCCAGGTTGCTGCTCACACAGATGCCTCTGTAGTTGTTTTAAATAGTCCTAATTATTGGTGTCATGATTCCAGATAATGAAACTACACGCAGGATCACATTGAATAGTTTTAGGACGGCTAATTGAGCTTGCTGCTTGTGTGTTTTATCATTTCATTTAATATCCCATCAGGTCCTGATGCTTTTTGGAGTTTTTTTTTTTATCAGTTAGTGAAATCTAATTTGTTTTGGTTCTTTAATTTTGTTAAATCTAGTTTTTTTAAGTTTGTGTCAATATATGTATTTGTAAAGCGTGTGCGCGTGCGTGTGTGCTTCTCTTGTATATGCATGTCTGCTGTGTTTTCTGGTCACCAGCAGGGCGGAGCTGAAGCGTCGAGAGCAGCAGATCCAGCGCATGAGGGAGAAACTGTCTCATTGACTGACAGACACAATTCTGTCTGATCTGTGAGACTCCAGTGTGACTGATCATTCCAACACAAATTCAGTGTCTGTCTCTCAGAAACTACTCGCATGCAACGCAATTAGCTAAAATCGCATTGTATATCCGTTACTGATCAAATTAAATAATATTACGTAGAAAAGATTAGCGATTACAAAGAATCTCTCTCTTAATACATGATATTTAATTGATTTATTTCATAAATTACATTGACTGTCTCACTAAAATAAAGATACCAATGTTTCAGGAATTTGGACAGTTGATTCTAAACAATAACTTTATTTCCTATTTGGGTTTTTATGTCATTTTACCTCCTATTTTTCAATAATGTTTGAAATAGATTTGCATAGATCCTTATTTTCAAAACCGTTTTATAGCTATGCATAAACTATTTTCTTGTGGTGATCTTGATGGATCCGTGTTTAACCTCATCACAGTGAACAGAGGTGCATGCTGAAGTCTGATTTGTGGTGATTGTGACTTTAAAATTAATTAAATGATTAAATTCTAATTCAAGTGATGAAGGCTTTTGAAAGTCTGACCGTAACTTTCAGTAAGGTTGCTGTGTTAACCCTGCCTCTTTAAATGATTGACCGATGAGAAATTATATCATTTAGATAAAGATCATATGTAATCAGATACATGATTACTTATAGCTTTTAAACTGTAACCGATTACCTTTCCAAAGTGTCCTTCCAACACTGACCGCAATTCTGTCCTTTTCTCCGTTCTGTGTTTGTACATTTGTAATTTATTGTAAATGAGAACTGTTACTATTCCTAGGTCTTATAATATATACTATCACTTCTGTTCTTATTTTTGTTGTCAATAACTGCATGATATTCCTGCCGATAGCCATAGAGATAATAAATGTCCTGCCAAAGCGGGCCAGAGCTCTCTCTCTCTTTCTCTCTGTCTGATGGGGTATGACTCTCTCTCTCTCTGTCTATCACTGTCTGTATTACCAACACGGCGAATCTGCATGTGTTTGACTCTGTCTCTGTAATGCAAACTGTGTGGAGTTGTCTCAAGCGCTCTCTCTCTCTCTCTCTCTCTCTGCAGTGCGCTGCGGGGCGTGGTCACCAGCAGGGGGCGGAGCTGAAGCGTCGAGAGCAGCAGATCCAGCGCATGAGAGAGAAACTGTCTCAGTTGACTGACAGACACAAGCCCCGCGGCATCTGTGAGACTCCAGTGTGACTGATTCATTCACTGCCTACCGCATCAGTGTTGGGCAGAAACTACTCGCATGTAACGCAATTACTAACATCTCATTGTAATCCGTTCCTGATCAAATTAAATAAATTACGTATGAAAAGATTAACGATTACAAAGGAGTTGCATCTGAATTTCTCTCTCTTACACATGCATATTTAATTGATTTCTTTCATAAATTACATTGCCTGCTCTAAAATATGAGAAACCAATGTTTCAGGAATTTAGGACAGAATAGAACCCCTGTCTAAACAATAACTGTTTTATTTCCTATTTGGGTTTTTTATGCATTTTTATTTATTTTAAGAAATGTGGTGACTGTGCTTTAAAATTAATTAAATGATTATATTCTTAATTCAAGTGATGAAGGCTTTTTGAAAGTCTGACCGTAGTGTTCAGTAAGCTACTGTAGTAGTGTTAACCCTGCCTGCTTTAAATGATTGACCGATGAGAACATTATACATTTAGATAAATAATCATATGTAATCAGTTAAATGATTACTTATAGCTTTTTAAACGGGGTAATCTGTAACCGCTTACCTTTCCAAAGTGTCCTTCCCAACACTGACCGCAATTCTGTCCTTTCTCCGTTCTGTATTGACACATTTGTAATTTATTGTAAATGAGAACTGTTACTATTCCTAGGTTTATAATATATACTATACACTAAATATTCCACTGTATTAGGACAGTTTCACTGTGCAATAACTGCATGATATTCCCTGTCAATAGCCATAGAGATAATAAATGTCCTGCCAAAGCGGACGGGACGGAGAGAGCCTGGCTTCAAGCCTGCAAGGACTGATGGGAGGTATGACAAACCCCTGATAGACTATCAGAAACATGTTGTATTACCAACACGGTGCACTGACGAATCATGCATGTGTTTGACTTTAGCACATTTAATGCAAACTGTGTGAAAAGAGAAATAATGACCCCAAAACCGAGTTGTCTCAAGCGCTTTGTGTCCCCCTGCAGGACAGAAGAAGCACTGCGGCTGCTGCTGGACCGAAGAGAAGCCGAGCTCAGAGAGGCCATGAAACTACGACACCGCCTCACCACACTACTGCACATGCTCAGAAATAACATGGAGCAGGTGAGAACAACTGTGCGTTCACTGGAGAGATGTCCCAGTTTACACACACTAAATACTGGTATACATACTTCTGAGCATGACTTGTGCCTATTGGGGTGCATTATATCCAAATCTTTTTACTTAGACACTACGAGATGACAGCAACACAGAACTGGAAGAGACCGACGACAACGTGCTGGTCCAATCAGAGCGGTGCCTTGGTGATCATGTGACCGGAGGTGTGGTGCAGGAGTGGACGCAGGTCCAGAAAAGACTCCTGGAGCTCATGTCAAAGAGTAAGAACTGTGTGTTTTGAAACTGGCAGGTTGGAAGAGGCCGTACTGACGGACTCCTACGTGTGTGCTCAGGTCCTGTTGCTCAAGGAACAGACCAGGAGAAGCTGCTGGCTCATCTGGAGGAGGAGCTGGAGCAGAGCAGACAGCTGATCCGAGCGCAGCAGCAGTCACTGCAGGTCAGGCACCAGAGCTGTGCTCACCTCAGACCTTCTGTTCAGGACAGTAGCTGGAAGTGATCTCTCTCTCTCTCTCTCTCAGGACAGTGTGACTGCGCCCCTCCCCGCTGCGCTGATGGACTGCTACTATCTGGAGGAGTGGGAGCGGCTGCAGGACCACTGGGAGGAGTTTAACAGGCAGAGGCGGAGCTTCCAGCAAGAGAGGCAGGCCTTCACTGAAGCTGCTATCCGATTGGGTCACGAGGTGAGAACGCATGCTGCGCGTACATGTTTATCTCTCTTGATCGTGTTTTTAAGATGTTTAATGCACATGAAGTCAGTTCTCCTCACTGGGGTCCTGGACCTGCTAGGGGGCCTCAGCACACTTCCAAGTTATTTAAAATAAGATAAAACAAGCTTTAAAATAAGCTAATACAATCATTTTAATTCACCACCTCAAGGGTTTTTAAGTCCTTGAAAAACCTGAGTATATGAAGGTGTGATTTCTAGACCAGGAAAAGTCATGGGGATTAATAAAAATATTAAAATCATGGACATTTTTCTAATTACATCATTAAAGTAAAATATTGCATCAGATGGAAATTTATATTTGTGAGTAAAAAAACTAAAATTGTTTGGTAATTCAAATTGTAAATCCTAAAAAAAATCCGGATTTGTGGAATTAAGTTATTTTAATTAAAAATTATATTATTGTAAAATTCATATTTAAATTGACACTTGTAGTTTCGAAAATAAGCAGCTTTGTCATTCTAGTAAAAGTCACGATGGTGGTTTATTAAATGGCTTTTTGCTACAGCAACAGTTCATAGTGGCCACCGGGGGTTTGTCAAGCATTAAAAAACACAAAGTATTGTATAAATACTCCATCTTTCATATGAGCTGCATGATATCTTAATTTTCCTTTTAGTTTCCACAGAAAAAAAATAGAAGCATGTGGGTTGCAAAATAATAATGGCATTACTCCTGCATAATCCTAATTGTCCCCAGCAATTAATCTGCATGTGTGTTTCAGAGATGCGAGTTTGAGCGGCAGAAAGCGTCCCGTTTGAAGTCTGACTTCTTCAGTCTTTCTCCTGTCAAGAAAACCTCGCAGTGGAACCAGGAGAGAAAGCACAGCGCTCGGCGACCTACGTACACACACACA
Source organism: Gymnocypris eckloni scoliostomus (assembly GCA_027564155.1). NCBI lineage: Eukaryota > Metazoa > Chordata > Actinopteri > Cypriniformes > Cyprinidae > Gymnocypris > Gymnocypris eckloni. The sequence continues at coordinate 35,188,732 of CM050416.1, forward strand.
CACACACACACACACAGAGATCATGTTTACAGAACTAATATCACACTAATACAGCTGTGTGTGTGTGCAGGTGCACCGGAGCAGCTCTCTCTGTCTCCATGTGCCACACCATCATCTGAGAGGTCAGAGGTCACGCTGGGGTCCCGTCTGAACATGGTCATGACCCCCAACACCCCTGAGCTGTACTCGGCTCTTACACTGCCCTACTGCAGGTCTAATGTCTGACACTGTTTCTCACACACCACTCGTTTCAGTGCACAGCTGGACTCAGTGTTATTTTGTGTCTCAGGTCCGATCGGATCCTTCAGTCACCTGATGAACACGACACCGACTGGCGCTTTTAGTTTACACACTTCAGTTTCATGAGCTGATATAGTGTTTTTGTGAAGAATCAGTGTTTTTGATCCGATTAAATAAAGGTATGCCATATATAGAATTACCTTGTATTGTTTTCTATTTCTTACATATTAGCATCTCTCACAAATGCACACATCATATCAATAATTGCATTTATTATTTTTTACACTACAGCTGAGACCGGGGCTAGTTGTCACAGTGTCTATTTTTACAGTGCTATACGGTGTTTTATTTTTATGTTGGTTTCAATTTGTTGAAAATGTGCATCAGAAATGTAGCCTTGCATCACTTGTTCACCAGTGAATGGGTGCCGTCAGAATGAGTCCAAACAGCTGATAAACACATCACAATAATCCACTCCACTCCATTAATTAATGTCTTGAAGTCAAAAGCCTTGTGTTTGAACAAAATAAATCAAGACATTTTAACATCAAACATCTCTTCTGGTCCAAATATGAGTCTATAATTCATTGCATTCATCCAGTCAACGGCACCCATTCACTGCAGAGGATCTATTGGTGAGGTACTGCTACATTTCTCCATCTGTTTCCATGAATACACAAACCCATCTACACCTTGGGTGGCCGGAGGATGACTCCATTTGCAGCAAATGTTCATATTCGATTGAACTATTACTTTAAAATAAGAATATTAATTACACTATAATGTTATTTGCTATAACATGGAATAACTAAAAGGCTCAAGAGCACAACTAAAGCAAACAATAATTATGGCATCGTGTTTTGTTTTGTTTTTCAGTTGATTTCATCCAAGTCTGTGGCTGAAGTCAGATGAAGTTCTTGTGTTTCTCTTTTCTTCAGTGATGTTGATTGTTAACAGCAGGTGTTCATCCTTAATGCCCAATCATCATTTAATTAGTCACTTAATTATATCATACCTTTAATTGGGATTTGACTTGAGACTTGCTTTGTCTTGAAAGGAATGACTTGGTTCCTCCTCTGGTGAAATCAGCTGCTGAGTTCATGGGTGGAATAAACACATGACAGGACTTTTACTTTCTGACCCCTAGACTTTACAGGTGTGTATGTGTATGTGTGTGTGTGTGTGTGCGTGCGTGTGTGTGTCCACTGCTCCAGGTGTGTGTGTGTGTGTGTGTGTGTGTGTGTGTCCACTGCTCCAGGTGTGTGTGTGTGTGTGTGTGTGTGTGTCCACTGCTCCAGGTGTGTGTGTGTGTGTGTGTGTGTCCACTGCTCCAGGTGTGTGTGTGTGTGTGTGTGAGTGTGTCCACTGCTCCAGGTGTGTGTGTGTGAGTGTGTCCACTGCTCCAGGTGTGTGTGTGTGTGTGTGTGTGTGAGTGTGTCCACTGCTCCAGGTGTGTGTGTGTGTGAGTGTGTCCACTGCTCCAGGTGTGTGTGTGTGTGAGTGTGTCCACTGCTCCAGGTGTGTGTGTGTGTGTGTGTGTGTGTGTGTGTGTGTCCAGTGCTCCAGGTGTGTGTGTGAGTGTGAGTGAGTGTGTGTCTGTGTGTGTGTGTGTCCGTCCACTGCTCCAGGTGTGTGTGTGTGTGTGTGTGTGTGTGTGAGTGAGTGTGTCCACTGCTCCAGGTGTGTGAGTGAGTGTGTCCACTGCTCCAGGTGTGTGTGTGTGTGTGTGTGTGTCCACTGCTCCAGGTGTGTGTGTGTGTACTTTGGAGGGGTCAAATGCAGAGCACGAATTCCGAGTATGGGTTACCCTACTTGGCCGTATTTCACGTCACTTTCATATATTGTTAATATCGTAATTTTTGCCAGTTTTACGGGTCCTCTTTTAACTTCCTACAATATTTAATAATTCAAAAACGCGGTCTTCTCCAATCAGTGTCAATAAAGTGCGGACTCGTAGTGATAACTTACCTCATATGATGAAACACGAGCAACTCCAGTGCACAGTTTAAAGGTAGGCTATTCTTGAATTCAATCTCATCTACCAATCGTTTTTGTTTCAGAGGACACTTGGCAAACTCTTCGTGTCCTAATTGGTCTCCAGCCGTGACGTGTGCCCTTTAAACCCCACGCGTGCTGCGCGCGTGCTTCACGTCCTGTCGCGAATGCCATGGCATTGTCTGTTCTCCACTACATCTTATCGGCGCATGGATCGATGGAGAGAAATCACAACTTTCAGCTCTGGAAGGATTACATGGGTCTGGCGGACCTGATCCGAACCATGCAGGGGCGAGCAGAGAAGCCAGCCGCGGCTGATGACCCCCCCGCCGCCCCCGCGCTCCCGGAGTCTCCAGGCGGCCCGACGCGAGCGCGCGGCACCCTGACGACGGAGAAAAGAGACCCGGAACGCGGCAAGAGCGCGAGCAGCAGCCCACCCGAGAATAAGTTCTGCAGCTTCTGCAAACACAACGGAGAGAGCGAAGCCGTGTTCACCTCACACTACTTGAAAGACCGCGCCGGAGCCGTGATGTGCCCGTACTTGAGCCAGTACGTGTGTCCCCTGTGCGGAGCCACCGGAGCCAAAGCGCACACCAAGAGATTCTGCCCGCTGGTGGACACAACCTACAGCTCGGTGTACGCCAAATCACCACGGTGAACCGGACGTGTCGGTGTACGCGAAGGACATTTTAACGAGTTTTAATATTCAAGTTTTACTCTTTGATGGTTCGATCTATATGGCTTGTGTGTAAGTTTGCATGCATGTGTGCTTTTTGTGTGTTGCACGGTTTTGGTCTTCCTCTTGTGTGCAGTGGTGGTGTTTTTATAGTTTTGTCTTTGAACAAACTTGTACACAAGCCAATAGGCTCGCTACAGGTGCAACCACGTGAAAACTAACTCTGTTTAATTTTATACAAAAAAGTATTTTGTGATAACTCTGTGGAGAAATGTGTATATAAACCCTTTTAAACCTACTTAGGTGTTTTCTCTGGAAAGCCGCCTATATATTGCCTTCATATTTAACCTCAATCTTCGGTTTTTACTTCATTTTTGGAGGTTCTGTTCATGTGGAATCAAGAAGTTTGTGTACATTTTTTTTTTATTTTAAGACAAAAGAAAATTAACTAGTCAACTTTTAGAAAACAGGTGGATGCTTATCACAGCACTTCGGCTGAAATTGGTTCAGTTGGACTATTTTTGACGGCTAGTGTTACTAAACATGATCTCACAGAATCAACCGCACACCACAACAACCAGAAAGAGTCTTTTATTAATGCAGAATGTGTTTTGAACAGGAATTTGGAGACCGGGTGCTAAGGTTACGACCCTTCAGTCTAGGGGTCACACCCTGTGATTGACAGAATTACAATGTTTACTACTTAGCTTGAACCTCTTCAGAAAAGTGCTTACTTAAACTTCAAACTACACACTTCAAACAAGCGTAACTGAACAGTTGTGAACAAGTGCCTGCTATCTGAACTCGTCAGTGCAAATTATTCCGTGTTCTGGTCTACTTTTCTTCCTGTCCACTATATCATGCATTAAAATACGTTCAGAATCTGTTGGCATTATGCCTATATTTCTGCGTGTGGAGCGGAGGTTTTCTGCCTTGTTGCCCAAAGCCGATCTTCCTGCGCGCGTCCATCAATAACTGACTGCAAGAAGACATCAGAATTATGCTTTATGGCCAAAACTGCTCTTTATGGTTTTATTTAATAATAAACGTAATGGTGTAAAGTGTTTGGGTGCTCAAAACAAATCCTGACTTACTTCAGAGAGGCTATATCTCTGGTCAGGCCGCATACAAGCTCTGTGGCGTCTTCCAGATCACAGGAGGCTTCTGGGATGGGGAGATCCTCCAAACTGAGCAAAATATAGACCATGGAAATGGACTCAAACACCCGGTAATGTTGTAGACAGTCACGTCTGAAATGTAGCTACCCAAACCGAGCTCCAGTAACAGTGAAAGTCAGTGGTCGTCTCACCTCAGAGGGATGTTGTTGAGCTGGGAGTCTGTCAGCGAGTGCATGGATAAAGGACTGGATGGATCCGGTTCAGCAGCAGGACTCTGACGAGGCTCGTGAGCATCACTCGGTAATCTTACACGCTCCGTAAACGACTGAGGATACAACGACGTTTTAGTAACTTAATGCTGACGTTAAAAGACATGTGAGAGTTATGGATACCAAAACATACACTACTTACTGTAAACTTAAAACTAAAGCCAAATTAAAAATACCAACACTAAACAAAAGTTATTAAATTTAATAAATGTTTTAAGGTGTTTGCAATCAATTTATTTTAGCTACATTTAAATCAACAAATTTAGTTGCTAACTTTCAACTTTTTTCAAGCTAAAATAAATTGTTTGCATCCACTTACCTTAAAAAATATATTTTTTCAGTGAAGAAGTGGTTTTAATATTTCAAAAGAATATTACACCCAATGATGAACCATGTTTGATGACAACCAACACTGATTTCTGAGTCAACTAATGCCTCATATTATGGCCTTTTCTCACCCAAAGCTATCTTATAGAAGTCGTATAGAATAGTTTTATGGTGCTTTTATGACTTTTCTAGATCGTAAAAGTACTTCAGGGCACTTTCTGCAGTATCTTCTTGAACTATGGCTTTGGTGTGTCCAAACCTGATCCTGGAGACTGCATCCTTCGGTGTTTAGCTCCAGCACACTACATGGACGTCTCTAGTGAGTCTGAAGAGCTTGATGAACTGGTTCAGGTGTGTTTATTTAGTGTTGGAGCTAAACTCTGCAGGACAGTGGCCCTCCAGGAGCAGGTCTGGACATCTCTGCTTTAAGTGTACTTTCTTCAAAAGATGAACTCACTTGCACATCTTCACGATCACCACCCGGTGGAGCTGCAGGTACGGACACACTCGACACGCTGCTGTTCTCCCAGTCTGCCTTGTTCTCATCTGTGACGGTGGCAGGAACCGGAGTGAAGTCTGAAGACTCGGGCTTATCTTCTGTCTCGGGGATTACAGGAGGTGCACTGAGGGTCTCCATGAGCTCCACACACTGTTCACTGGCGTGGTCACTGGTAGAGGCGTTCATGTCACCTTCACACGGACTGCACTGCTCAATCCCATCACCTGCTTCGAGTTCTTCCCCAAACTGGTTAGAAGCGGATGCATTAGCCTCTTTGGGAACTTCAAGTGAACCGGCTATCACGACCTCTTCATGAGCTGAAACTTCAGTTGAGTCCTTGCAAACTTCAGCACCACTCTCAGCTGTGACCTCGTTGCTATCTTCTCTAATGTTGCTTTCAGTAGCACTCTGCTCCATGCATGCACTTTCATTGTGCTCGAGAGGGTTTAGATCATCAGCATGGGATGGGATTGCATTCTCAGTAACACATTTCACCAGTATCTGAACTTCATCATCAGGCTTCTGCCGTTCCTCTTCCACAGGTATATCCTCCATTGGGCAAGGGGTTGAGAACGAGGGCACTGAAACCTCTGACTCGATAACTCCCTCTTCTTCAACAGAAATCGAGATATCGACCGGCTCTTCTTTGGTAACCTGCCCCGCCTCGTTCTCCTGGCTTCCTTCAAACACATTCCCTGTCGGCGGCTGTCCCTTGAGCATCTTCTTCAGTCTGCACATCCCCATCCTCTTTCGTATTTTCCTCTTTACTAGAGGATCTGCAGAGCCTGCATCTTCATGCATCTGAATCTGGTCCACCGAGGTCTCCGCTACGATGTCTGATTGTTCATCCATCTTGGGTTCAGTGGCTGTATTCTCCTCGGTTTGATGCTCATCTGATGGTAATACAGAGCCTGGGACCGTCTGAGAGTCACGGTTTGAATTTCTTGTGACCTTCACTCTCTTCATCATCTAGCTCTATGTTGGGCTGATCTACGTTAATAGCTTCTGTGTTGTCGAGTTCTGGGGTTTGTAGTGTGACCGCTGCAGTTTGTTCAATCTCATGAGAGACCTCAGGTGGATTTCCAAGCTCAGTATTATCACCGAGGCTTGTTTTCTCTTCCAAGGAACAGCACGGATCTACAGGGATCTGTGTTGTCTGAGTTGTGCTCTGTCCAGCCTGATGTCCATCCGGCTTGTCTGAACACAATGCATTGTGGGAATTGTTGTTCTCTGACTCAGTCAGAGTCTAGACATTAAGGTAAAGAGTTAAGTGATTCAATTTCTTCAAAATGTTATGTCATAGCATGTAATCAAGAGAGAAGTCACCTGATTTTCATCTTCAGACTGGTTTGTTTCTTCACTGCTTTTCTGTCGTTTTACTCTGGGATTTGTCCTCTTGGGGGGTTTGAACTCTGAAAAAAGATATTTAATGGCATCAGCATGTTTACTAAAAAATGTAATGTGTAATATTTATTTATTTAGTCATTTAGCAGACAATATGCAATAAGCTCTAATCAAGCATGACTGATAATTAGCCTATGTTTACATACAATGTACCTGTCTTCGATTTTCTTTTGGCCATTGTCTTGTTTTAGTCCAGATTCAACTAAATTAATAATAGTTCAAACATGTTAATGACACACTTGATACTTTTAATTTGCATACTGTAGATTGTTTGTTTAAATGTATTAATTAATTTATCCTCTAACCCAATTTAGTCAAATAAATTCGTATAACCAATTATAAATCACTTAACATATCAAATAAACCGTTGTAAATAGCACATAATTAATCTGACGCTGTCAAGTCAAATAAGCGCGCGAAAGATTCGTGACGCTATTCGTGATGTCATATTTAGTAAACAATTTCTGCATTTTCTCGGCGAAAAAAAAACAGTCTCACGACAAATCATAATAAAGTGTAAAATATGATTTAAAATCTCAATACATCGTCACGCTGGCGGTTGAACTACAGGTCCAGGGCTGTGGTGGGGAGGGGCGTTCCCGCGTGCCGTAAAGCGCGCCTCTGTCGTTGCTATGGGAAACCTGACGAAAAGCAGGAAGTGCTGGAGCTACATTGACAGCAGTGCAGATTTGTGTTTATCTCTGTGTTTATGACACTCTGGTGCAAAGACTTTATGACAGGTTGCTTGTTCTTGTTCTAGGGACAGATACCACGTACACGGAGGAACATATAATCAAGGTATCGCGTTCACATTATGAGTACATAGAGTCTGATGTGAGAATTAACGTTAGCCTCCTCGCTCGCGGAGACTTTGACTGAATTAGTTGTTTACTTTATGATTTATATTGTGATTGATCTGATATGTATTACGTGGCTTCGTTGCGCTTTACCACCAACAGTTGTGGTGCAAAATTAGCCAAGGTGTGCTTTGGAGGAACCTGTTTAACCTGTAAACACTAACTTAGCAGGTTAAATACTGTAGAAACATCCGCTATTGAGCTTAAGTCAGTCAGTTAATGTAAGCTGATGGAGCTCTGGGAGGAATATTAAACTGTTACATATGTATACTTGGGACGTTGATTAAGTCTATGCATTGATTATGTTAATGGTGACGTCATGAGCACGTAATGATCTAGGAATGCGTCATGACGTCACTCTCGTTCTGCTGTGGTTGGTTGTGCTGTCATTGAAAGGCTGATGCAGTGGCTGCTTTGTAGTGTTATTAATCAATCATTATTTTTCTGACTCCAGGTTTGAAGGTCCTGCGGAGAAAATGAGTCGAAGCCGGAACCCTCCGCAGAAGGGCCAGGGGGCCGCCAGGGCCAAACAGGTACTAAACCAGAAGAGAGTCAGGGCTGTGTCCAGAATCAGAGGAAAAGACAAATAATCACCCTATTTATTTTCTAAATGCATGTTATAGATCATATTGTGAACTGTTCATCTTTTCATGGTTTCTTTGCATGTTTAAAAATATAAAAATTGAAAGGAATATTATTAAAACATTTATAGACCTATAGGTAGGTGCGTAAAATGCTTTTGAATTTGTAATAATGTTCAAACTAGCTATAAATATATAGACATATTTGCATATATAGACAAAGAATGACACACAACAAAATGTAAAACTTTATTTAAAATGAAATGAGAATATAATGTAATTCAGACTATTGATTAAAAGCTAAACCGGTATCTCAGTAATAACACGGCTCTCCCTCCTCGTGTAATCAGATGGGACTGCTGCTGGATTTGGCTCCTGACGACGGCGGCCTGGATGACTCTGGAGGAAATGATGAGGAGCTGGAGGCGGAGCTTCTGGCATTGATGGGAGGAGGAGGGAGGAGCGGAGCAGCGGGCAAGAGACCTGGAGGAAAAGGTGACGATGTTATATGCCGTCTACCTGCAGCAAACCAAACCTTGATCATTGGCATTTTTCCTAATCTTTCTGTCTCTTTTGCCTCATGTAGGTCCGGTGCCCATGGAGGACATTGAGCGGATGGCAGCGCTTTGTATGAAAGACCTGGACGAGGACGGAGAGGACGATGGGGATTTGGAGAACGACGCTGATCTCTTGGTAGGACAAAAACCTTCTTGTCTTTACATCACCACAGGTGGCTCATCAGATGCGCTCT
>CM050416.1:35199948-35202448 GCA_027564155.1 Gymnocypris eckloni scoliostomus
AAAATACAGTTTTGATCACAGAAATAAATTACATTTTAAAATACATTCACATAGAAAACAGAGCAGACTTGCTTGAAAAACATTTTCAAACGTGTGATCAGAAGTGTAGGTGTGTGTTATTGTGGATTATAGATTTATCTGACTACACAGAACTAGGTTAACCAACAGTTAACCGCTGTGAACATGAACTTCCCCTTGCTCTCGTCTCTCCGGTTCTTCAGAGATTAGACTCCGTGGTGGAGAGTGTTGACCGAGGGCAGTTTGTGGACCTCAGCTCACTGCCGCCCCCTCCTGGTACAGCTTTCCCTCACAGATCTCCACTCACCTCCGTTACAGTCACCTCCGTTCAGTCTGAGCTTAATGAAAGTGTCTGTCTTTCAGGAGAGGCTGAAGTGCCACGCTCTAACCCTCCCCAGCTGTCCTCTAAACCAGCCGCCCCTCCTGCTGCCCCAGACACAGGTGAGAGTGTGTGTGTGTTAATGTGACGTCCCACACACACATCAGACACAGACATCCGTTATACATGTGTGTGTTTCAGCTCTCTCTGCTCCCCGGAGCGTCGCCGAGGCCTTACAGCAGCGCATGGACAAATACAGAGAAGCGGAAGAGAGCGCCAAGAGCAAAGGAGACGACCGCAAAGCACGCATGCACCAGCGAATAGTCAAGGTAACACACACCGAGACTCACTTAAATAAGATCAGGTGCTGTTTCATTAACCTCTCACGCGTGTGTGTGTCTGTGTCTGTGTGTGTCTGTGTCTGTGTGTGTCTGTGTCTGTGTCTGTGTCTGTGTCTGTGTCTGTGTGTGTCTGTGTCTGTGTCTGTGTCTGTCTGTGTCTGTGTGTGTGTGTGTGTGTGTCTGTGTGTGTCTGTGTGTGTGTGTGTGTGTGTGTGTGTGTGTCTGTGTCTGTGTGTGTGTGTCTGTGTGTGTGTGTGTGTGTGCATGTCTGTGTGCGTGTGTGTCTGTGTGTGTGTGTGTGTGTGTGTGTGTGTGTCTGTGTGTGTGTCTCTCTGTGTGTGTGTGTGTGTGTGTGTCTGTGTCTGTCTCTGTGTCTCTGTGTGTGTGTGTGTGTGTGTGTGTGTGTGTGTGTGTGTGTGTGTGTGTGTGTTCTTGACTTCAGCAATATCAAGATGCCATTAAAGCTCATAAAGCAGGACGGCCGGTGAATTTGGCAGAACTTCCCGTTCCACCAGGTAACGCTTGTTTCTAGCGAGAGCAAAGCTCTGTCAAATGTCTTCACAAATACAGTAAAGCGTCTTGAATGTGCCTCACCAGTGAGAAAGGTTCAAATGTGCCATATAATGTATTAATTAAGATCTAAATATATCAAGAGGTGTTTGTTAAAGTTAGAGCATGCGCTGCTGATTATTAAATAAGTAATTTAATTATACACACCGCTGTTCAAATGTTTGGGATCAATGTGATATTGTTTTATTTATCGAAGTCTCTTCTAATCACCAAGACTGTATTTATGTGTTAAAATAGTGATATTGTGAAACATGATTTGAATTTCAAATAACTGTTTTCTATGTGAATATATAGTAAAATATATTTTATTTCTGTGATGCGCAGCTGACTTTTCATCATTCCTCCAGTCTTCAGTGTCACATGATCTTCAGAAATCATTATAATATAATTACAATACATTATAATAAGAACATTTCTGATTATTATCAAACTTGAAAACAGTTGTGCTGATTCATATTTTTGTGGAAAAATTGATGAATAGAAAGCCCAAAAGAACAGCATTTATTTGAAACAGAAATCTCCTGTAACATGTCTTTACTGTCACCTTTGAGATATTATATTATATTACACTATATAATTTTTAGCTTTTGAAATAAAAACAGATACCAAACAGCAGTGTGCATTTATAATTATGTAATTAAATGAATTATAATATGTATTTGATATCTAAATTTAGTTTACTTCTCATAAATCAGTTATTTTTTTTGCCATGGATTAAAAAATAAAAAAGCTAATTGTGACTTTTTATCTCACATTCCCTTTGAATTGTGAAGGAACAGTTGTGCAGCTGATTTCTGACAGTGTTAATGTTTGTGCATGTCAGGTTGTCCTCCGCTGCAGGGCACCGAGGGCGGCGAGCAGAATTTGATGGGCGTCCTGGAGACAGCCATGAAGCTGGCCAATCAGGACGCAGATGACGACTCCGATGCAGAACCACAGAAGGTAGCGTCAGTGTGGAGCAGAACCTCTAGAGACGGTGCTTCAGTTTCTTCATGTGTGTGTGTGTGTCTGTGTGTGTGTGTGTGGTGTGTGTCTGTGTGTGTGTGCGTCTGTGTGTGTGTGCTTCTGTGTGTGTGTGTGTGTGTGTGTGTGTGCGTGTGTGTGCGTGTCTGTGTGTGTGTGTCTGTCTGTCTGTCTGTGTGCGTCTGTGTCTGTGTGTGTGTCTGTCTGTCTGTCTGTGTGTGTGTGTGTGTGTGTGTGTGTGTGTGTCTGTGTCTGTGTCTGTGTGTGTGTGTGTGTGTGTGTGTGTGTC
>CM050416.1:35214948-35242448 GCA_027564155.1 Gymnocypris eckloni scoliostomus
ACACGCGGTTCCGTGATCGGTGCGCTTCCCCCTCGTTCCGTGCAGACGCCCACACCTTGTGATTCACGAGTCGCAGCGCTTCTAGCACACCCCGACTCCACCGGACCGACGGAACCCGTCACACATCGGCGCCAGCGCTCCCGGAATACGTTCAGCCGCATCTCATACGGGTCATGACGCTGGAGGCGATCCGGTACCGGCCCGGTTCTCTGCAGATCCTCAACCAGCTGCTGCTGCCGCACGAGAGCGTGTACGACGAGATCCGCTCGGTGCGGGACGGATATGAGGCCATCAAGAGCATGAAGGTAACGGTATGCTACGGCAGGCCCGGTCGACGGATCTCGCTCGCGCACGTCCGGACATCTCGAAGCCGGTAGAGCTCCTTTGTGTCGGATCCGAGCACGGGCTTGCGCTTTTTGTTCGTGCACGCGTGTGTGATCTGCATAACCTGTGCTTGATAACGTCCCTGCATGCACGCGTGCGTCTTAACCCGTTTAACCCCAGATGTATCAGAATGATGCGTCATTAATAACCCTTCAAATAATCAATAATTATTCTGGGAGAAAGTGTGTGTTTCGTGGTGGGTCACTATGTGACCGGTGGGATAATATTTACACTGAAATGTAATTATTTCTGCAGTCATCAGAATTATTATATATCTCAACCCAGCCATTTTAGTCTCTATGGTTATTAATATTCATTAAACCCTGTATACAACACTGAATATGAGACCCTGGAGCACTAAACCAGTCATAAGAGTCAATTTTTCGAAATTGAGATTAATACATCATCTGAAAGCTGAATAAATAATATTTCCATGGATGTATGGTGTGTTATGATCGGACTGAGATACAACTATCTGGAATCTGAGGGTGCAAAAAAATCTAAATATTAATAAAATCACCTTTAAAATTGTCCAAATGAAGTTCTTAGCAATGCATATTACTAATCATAAATTAAGTTTTGATATATTTACAGTAAAAAAATTACAAAATATTCTCATGTGATCTATACTAAATAAATATCGCTCCTAATGATTTTTGTCATAATAGAAAAATCTATAATTTTGACCCATACAATGTATTTTTGGCTATTGTTATAAATATACCCGTGTGACTTAAGACCTGTGCTCCAGGGTCACATATAGTTATTATTACACCGGTCACTACTGTTGCTATCAACAGATTTACTCATTCTGTGTCCACACTCAACAAAACTGAATTCATATATTAATACTAGACACCTTAAAGAGAATCTGTATCATATCTGTGTTATCATACACTACTAACCTTTTGTTTAGGATCTGTGATGCAGTTATCATCTTCTCTGGTCACGTGACGATCTGCACTAATCACGTGACTCCGCACATATTTAATTGAGAGCCTTTATTGTGTTTTCCATATTCACAGAAAATGCACTAGAACAGCAGAGCGTTCACTATTGTGATTAAATGAGTTAATTATGCACACGGACGCGGTAAACAAGTTGTGTCCCTTAATATTTGGTAGTGTTTGTTTATGCTGGCATATAATTAAAATAAACATTCCTAAAGAAGTCAATCGTACATTAATAGCTCTGTAGCTGGCCTTATGTGTATATTAATGTGCTAATTTGTCCTGTGCTAATCCTCTGTGTTGTTATGAAGGAACGTCGAGTTAAAGCGCGTGCTCGTTTTAAACGGCTCTCAGTAAATAGCACGCGCTCGTCTGCAGATGTGTGTTAGAGAACACTTAGTGTGTACACACTTCTGACAGACGTCTGTTTCACGTGCTCGATTCAGACGGGACCCGCTCTCTGCACCACGCTTGAGTTTCGACTCTCATCACGTGACGTCTGTGTTTGTCCCGCGCCGGTTCAGACGTAACGTCTTGTGTTTATTACAGAGGTCACGTGATCTGTATGTGTGCATCACGGATAGTCTTTTGGATTGATTACCATAGTATCACCACAGCTTTACTACAAGTGGAAGCTATAGCAAAACCATGGTTAGTGTGTGGGTACTTTACTTTTACTTAGTAGTAGTAGTAAAACCATGTTTAGTTTTCACAAAGGTACATATGTGACCCTGGAGCACAAAAGCAGTCTTAAGTCGCTGGGGTATATTTATAGCAATAACCAAAAATACATTGTGGGGGTCAAAATTATAAAAAAAACAAAATTATGCCAAAAATCATCAGGATATTAAGATCATGTTCCATGAAGATATTTAGTACATTTCTTACTGTTAATATACCAAAACTTAATTTATGATTAGTAATATGCATTGCTAAGAACTTCATTTGGACAACTTTAAAGATGATTTTCTTAATATTTCGATTTTTTTGCACGCTCAGATTCCAGATTATTAAATAGTTGTATCTCAGTCCGATCCTAACACACCATACATCCATGGAAATATGATTTATTCAGCTTTCAGATGATGCACAAATCTCAATATGGAAAAATGTACACTTCAGACTGGTTTTGTGCTCCAGGGTCACATATGTAATTAAACAAACTGATATTACAGTAGCCAGTCTTAACGGTTTATGTCATCTGGCTTTGGATTTAGTTTTTATTTCTAGGAGGCAAACATATATTAAAAATGTGCGCGGTAAGAGCACACGGTAGTTCACGTTGGCCAGAAAACACCGAATAGGGCTTATAAGCATCTTAAAGACATCTATTTGACATCTGATAGGGGACGTCTTGCAGATGAGCGAACGCTCAAATAGACGTCTCGGAGACGCGCGTGTGCTTGCGAACACTAAAGGTGTTTCTCAAACCTGGAGTCTTCTGTCTCCAGCCGCTGCAGTCTTGATTAACGCAGTGCATGATTCATGTGTGGGGGGGTGTTTTCCACAGCCATGTCTGCGCTCATTAATAGTCGTAACTGCAAATATCAGGCATGAATTATTGATCAAGGGGGGATCGAGGGGCTTTGGTCCTGTGCCAGTCACGGTCATGAGACCTTTACTAATGGACTAGCGTTAGCTTACGCTACGCTCCGTCCGAGACCAGAGAGCGTCTCTTTACTCCAGGAACAAACGCTCTGTGATGATATGATCACTGCTTCACAACGACGTCCCGTGACCTCAAGAACATGCTCTTACCTCGTACTGATGAAGACAAACATCTCGAGAAACCACACGTCATGAGACTAAACAACTGAGAAAATATAAGAGACCAATCGATGAAATGAGGATATTAATGGCTTTATTGTCAATGATTGATTAAATGGAGTAATAAAACGATTAAGTGATAAAAGATTGAATAAATGAAAGTAAATCCGAGCACAAATGTAAGATCGCTCTCTTGAAGCAACACACACATAGTTTGCGTTTATAAAGAGACATTATGAACGTCAGATTTTCCAGAATGGTGATAATTAAAGGGATAGTTCATCTAAAAACGAATATTATTTCCAGAACACATAAGAAGATATTCTGATGGATGTTGGGAACCGAAGAGTTATCGGTAGCAATTGACCTCATGCTGTTTTTTCCATTCTATGGAAGTCAATGGCTACCGTCAACTCTTCAGTTCCCAACATCCATCAGAATATCTTCTTATGTGTTCAGAGAAACTCAACAACTTGAGAGCGAGTAAATGATAACACAATTCTCTTTTTTTTTAGTGAACTGTCCCTTTAAGTCAGTATGACGTCATAGTTAATCAGCAGAAGGCCACGTTCAGAATGATGTCATTATTGCTCGTTCTAATCATAACGGCAGAATTCCACGTTCCAAAGAAACGAGGACATCATCATTTCTCTGTGTGGTTATTGAATAATCTCTGGGACTGTGACGACTGCATACACTCTGAAATGGAAATGCAGTGAGTAGTGCTGTTGTACATTTATCCCATTGGATTTAATGCCAATATTCAACATTATGAATGTAAAATGGGTTCGTGAACAGTCTTCAGCACACAGCCTTTAACTCAGAATGGTGTTTCCAATCAGTATGAATGCATTTATGGGCTTTTCATCCCCCAAAATCTCCTTTCTCATTCCAGTGAGCTGACTGGATGTGTTCACTTTGAGAAAGCAGCGCTGGCGGTCCTGTGACCCTGTGACCTTTCACCCTGCAGGTGCGCGGCGCTCCCGCCATCGCCATCGTGGGCTGCCTGAGCCTAGCCGTGGAGCTGCGTGCGGGCGCGGGGGGCGACGACCTCGTGTCCTTCATCAGGGACTCGCTGTGCCACCTGACGTCCGCTCGACCCACGGCGGTCAACATGGGCCGCGCCGCCCGCGAGCTGATGGAGTTCACCGAGAACGAGAGCATGGAGAAGAACACGGAGCCGCTCCGAGACAGGTGACGACTCGGGATGCTTGAGAAAATCATTATTGATATCGCAAGATCGGTGTATTCTGCTTTCTCTGCCTTGTCTGTGAAATTATCTTAAAGTGTAAAAATAATAATGTAAATTATAATAATCTTGCTTTTAATCTTGTTAGTTGCTATAGCAAGGTCTAACTTTAAATTAAAGTACAATACAAATGAATTACAGATCGATAGAAGCATTTAAAATATAAATAACAAAAATGAAAAAAGCACAAAACTACATTTTTAAAATGTAAAAGAAAGCTGAAAATACATAAAGGGTAATTCACATTTGTAATAAGTATTATAATCGGATATAAATAATAAAATAACACTGCTGTTTTTGACCAGACTATGTGCCAATAGTCAAAATCTGCCTGTAATAATAATAGAAATATTGTATTTAAGAAACACATTTTTTTAAACTAAAAACAAGTAAACTATTTTTTTTTTTTAAATAGTTAGAATTTTTTTTTCTTAATTTTTTAAGTATTTTTATTTAATTCTAATGAGCAGATGTCTAGAGCTGAATGGACTTAATTAATAATAAAACTAATAATATAAGTATTCTATTTAAGAAAACAATTAAAGTATTATTTTAAATTAAACACAAATAGTACAATTGTTTGCTTGGAATATTTCAATAGTTTTATTTTGTTTAAATATTATTTACATGGCTTTCTACTGTGTGTGAAATCTGTTTAACAAGCCTTAAAGGAAATTATGTTTCCATTAGTGCGCACAGATGTTTATCAGATGCTCACTGTGAAGTTTAAATTATTATTAATTGTTTAATTTAAGAAAAATGTAAATATCTGATCACAACAGCCTGAATATGAAGTGCTCTTTTCATCTTCCTCTAACGTGCCTGTCCTTTGGCCACGCCCCCCTGCAGCGTGATTGGCTGGATTGAGGAGATGTTGGAGCGAGACGTGAACGACAACAAAAAAATCGGCAACTACGGCGCGCAGCACATCCTGTCAGGCGTCCCGCGGGACTCGGTCACCATCCTCACGCACTGTAACACGGGCAGCCTGGCCACCGCGGGATACGGCACGGCCCTCGGTCAGTCCGCGCGCCTGGCATTACTGCAGACATCACAGTATAATAGAGATCACCCCTCATCCTCATCATGTCTTTCTTTATTCAGTCGCAGAGAAATCTGTTTTTTTGAGGAGAACATTGCAGGATTTTTCTCCTTATAATGGACTTCAATGATTTCAAGGATGCAGTTCCACAACGCATCTTCAAAGAGATATCAGCCGAGGAATAAGGGCCTTATCAAGCTAAAAAATCGGTTATTTTCTGAAATAAAAAGTTGAATTATCACTTTTTAACCACATGCTCGGCTTGCTGTAGCTCTGCGATGCGCGTCTTCACGTCTTCAGATATTAGTATCTCATTTTCACACTGTGTCAGTACTTCCGCGTGACCTTTCCAACATCACCTCTAGCCCTAAACACACTGCACGATTATTATATGAAAGATAAGCACTCGTGGCTCCTAAACGGCGCTCCTGTGTCGTACAGTGAGAGAGGTGCATGATCATCTGTGTGTTTGCTGATACGATCCACGTTTACTGAACAACCAATGAAACTGTGACATGAAGTCAATGCAACAGCGCTAAAGCTTTCACTTGTTTAGCCCTTCCTGATTTATCATGCTCTTTTTGTTTACCACCAGCGCATGTTTAATTCTTCTATAGAAACGCGTGTATTTCTTTATTATTGTATTATCAGATCCATGCCACACATGCAGTGATCTTATAGGATTGCTAAAATCAAAAGTGTGTTTTGGGCTCAATAAAGACGTGCATCGCAGAGCATTTGTGGTCAAAAAGTGTATGTATATAATTGAATTGTTTAAGAAAATGACTGATCGTTTCGCTAGATTAGGTTATTCCTCGGTTGGGATCGTGAAGAGCTCTGCATTGAAACCGCATTTTGGACCCTAAAATCATTGAAGTCCAGTATATGGAGAAAAGTCCTGCGGTGTTTTCCTTCGACTAAAGAACATCTTGGTGAGTAAATGATCAGGAAATGTTCATCTGATAACGACTGTAACCGATCCGTGCAGGAGTGGTGCGGTCGCTGCACGCGCTGGGCCGCTTGAAGCGTCTGTACTGCACAGAGACCCGGCCCTACAACCAAGGCGCGCGGCTGACGGCGTACGAGGCCGTGGCGGAGGGCTTCCCGGCCACCCTCATCACAGACAGCATGGCGGCGCTGGCCATGCGGGAGAAGGGCATCACAGGTGACGCGCGTGAGTGCATTGTCTTGAGTGCCGTGTGTGTGTCCGATGCTAATGTTCCTGTGCGCACACAGCTGTCGTCGTCGGAGCGGACAGGGTTGTTGCTAACGGCGACACGGCCAACAAAGTGGGCACGTATCAGCTGGCGATCGCTGCCAAGCATCACGGGGTACCGTTTTACGTGGCGGCGCCCAGCACGTCCTGCGACCTGAGTCTGGAGAGCGGGCGAGACGTCGTGATCGAGGAGCGTCCGGCGGAGGAGCTCACCAGCATCAACGGAGTTCCTGTGGCCGCTCCTGGTAAGAGCTCAGAGAACGGCACGCGTTTACACTAGAGGTCTGCTACCCGACCCGAACCCGCGGGTCCTGAAATACTTTCGGGTTTCGGGTTAATGTTTAATGGATAGCTTCGGCTCGGGTCGGGTCGGGTTTGTAGCTAAACCAAAACTATATGCAGAGGCTTCGCTGCTTTCATACGCACGCACACATATCAGAGATCGTGCACAAACAGCACGGAAACTTTTATTAGTAAAATAGCTTCGACAGGCTACTGACTCAAGTCACAACATTATATTTATCTGCAATGAGGCGGCAAAATCGCTGTTTTGAAGTAACTAAGCCATCATTGCTTGTAGAGAGACGCCAGCAGATGCAGGTTCACATGCACGCGCAACTTTCCTCGGTCTCTCGCTCGGTCTCTCTCTCTCTCTCGCTTCTCTCTCTCTCTCTCTCTCTCTCTCTCTCTCTCGCTCGGTCTCTCTCTCTCTCTCGCTCGGTCTCTCTCTCTCGCTCGGTCTCTCTCTCTCTCTCGGGTCTCTCTCGCTCTCTCGGTCTCTCTCTCTCTCGGTCTCTCTCTCGGGTCTCTCTCTCTCTCTCGCTCGCTCGGTCTCTCTCTCTCTCGCTCGCTCGGTCTCTCTCTCTCTCTCTCTCTCGGTCTCTCTCTCTCTCTCTCTCGCCGGGTCTCTCTCTCTCTCTCGCTCGGTCTCTCTCTCTCTCTCTCTCGCTCGGTCTCTCTCGCCGGTCTCTCGCCTTCTCTCTCTCTCTCTCGCTCGCTCGGTCTCTCTCTCTCGCCTCGCTCGGTCTCTCTCGCTCGCTCTCTCTCTCTCTCTCGCCGTCTCTCTCTCTCTCTCGGTCTCTCTCTCTCTCTCTCTCTCTCTCTCTCTTCTCTCTCTCTCTCTCTCTCTCTCTCGCTCGCTCGGTCTCTCTCTCTCTCTCTCTCTCTCTCTCTCTCTCGCTCGGTCTCTCTCTCTCTCTCTCTCTCGCTCGGTCTCTCTCTCTCTCTCTCTCTCTCTCTCTCTCTCTCTCTCTCTCTCTCTCTCTCTCTCTCTCTCTCTCTCTCTCAAATAAATTATTAATTCATTCAAATAAATACAATCTTATTTAAGATCTTATGTCTGATTTAAAGTAGACAGAATGCTAACGAGCCTTAACTGACAAAAATGACCATAATTTGCACGGTCATCATCTTCTTGTCCATACAAAATTCATAAACTCGGCAGAATGTATGCAACAGACCTGATGTTCACAAACTTTCATAACTGGTAAATGTTTGTGAAATGGCAGAGCCTTGATTAATCCGTTTCTTTGCATGCAATCGTGAAATGCAATCTTGTTCCTTTTTTTTTTTTATTCGTTTTGGGCGGGGGGGTGATTTCGGGTCGGGTTCGGGCTCTAAATTTAACTGTGCCGCTCGGGTCGGGTCAGACGATCTCGGGTACGGTACGGGCTTCAGTTTTGAACCCGTGCAGACCTCTAATTTACACACAAGACAAACTAAAACTATTGCATGCATTAAGATCACAAACAACATCAGCATGTCTAAGTTTGTGTACAGTTGAAGCACTAAAACTACTGAGTGGAAATAAGTCAAAGATAAAATAAAGTTACATTTAAATAAATATAATTAAACCTAAATGTAATATGAACAACCAATAAAAGAACAAAATGGCTGAGAATGAATCTCAAATTAAAAAGAAAACTACTTCATAATATTAATAAAACATATAATAGTATTTAAATAAAACTAAAATTAGCAGTTAATAATACTTCCAAGGATGAAGAGATCATTGAATTTGTCTTAGTTTGTGAAGATTGTGTAGATAAACATAGTGTTGTTTTTAACACTTATTAGCAATTATTTAATAATGAAAACACAAATGAATGAATGTATTGTGTCTTCACAAGTCTCACACAAACTGTGCTTGGTCATTTACATGTCAATCAGAGAGAATAAGAGGCAAATACATAATACGGAGATGAATGCATTCTCATGGGTTTTTGTGGAATTCAGTATGTTTCCTTTAAATATATTTATTACATAAATATACACGCGTTCAACGGTTTGGGGTTTGTATGATTTTTTTTAAAGTGACAATGAAGGCATTTATGATGTTTTCTATTTCGAATCAATTATTATTTTGTTATTAAAAGTTATTTTGACATTTCTATTTATTAAAGAATCCTGAAAATAAAAAGGTATCACAATTTCCAGAAACATATGAAGCAGCACAACTGTTTTCTACATTGATAATAATCATAAATGTTTGTTGAGCAGTATATTATTATGATTTCTGAAGATCATGTGGCACTGAAGACTGGAGTAATGATGCTGAAAATACAGCTTTGATCACAGAAATAAATTACATTTTAACATATATTCACATAGAAACCAGTGGATTCATCTTGTAATAATATTTCACAATATTACAGTTTTGACTATAAATGCAGCCTTGCTGAGCAGAAGAGACACCTCACTGGTGTAAGTGTAGTAAATGACTATTTGTGTTTTTAAGTTCAAAGCAGCAGTGTGTGTGTGTGTGTGTGTGTGTGTGTGTGTGTGTGTGTGTGTGTGTGTGTGTGTGTGTGTGTGTGTGTGTGTGTGTGTGTGTGTGTGTGTGTGTGTGTGTGAGAGCGTGTGTGTGTGTGTGTGTGTGTGTGTGTGTGTGTGTGTGTGTGTGTGTGTGTGTGTGTGTGTGTGTGTGTGTGTGTGTGTGTGTGAGAGTGTGTGTGTGTGTGTGTGTGAGAGAGTGTGTGTGTGTTGAAAGGTGAGGAGCAGAGAAAGTGTGTGTGTGTGTGTGTGTGTGTGTGTGTGTGTGTGTGTGTGTGTGTGTGTGTGTGTGTGTGTGTGTGTTGTTGTGTGTGTGTGTGTGTGTGTGTGTGTGTGTGTGTGTGTGTGTGTGAGCGTGTGTGTGTGTGTGTGTGTGTCTGTGAGAGAGTGTGTGTGTGTGTGTGTGTGTGAGTGTGTGTGTGTGTGTGTGTGGTGTGGTGGGGGGGTGTTGTTGTTGAAGGGGTGAGACGAGCAGAGAAAGATGATCAGTGTGAGCGCAGGGTTTAAGTGCGGTTTGAAACAGAGCGGAGCTGCTTTTAATTAAACGCTTCTGATCTGAGGGAGGGACGCTCCTCCGCACATGTGAGAGAGGAGTCAGAATCGTTAGATTAATTAAAGCTGCAGCGTTTAATAGCTGCCGGCGTCTCGAGGGGAGAGACCGATTACTGCACCGCTCATGAAAACTGCTGTCTGACGCACAACAGACAAGACGGGAGATTGAGACGGGAACGCTGCTCCCAGATCAGCACGGGACGCCCTAATCAATTCATCTCAGCCAATTAACTTCGTATCTGACTGGAGCGGTTATATCTGCAGAGAAACAGCATGAATGATATGAGCTGGACTGCTCTGTCTGTAGAGTCACGTAATACATTAATACGTTTGTTCATTTAGGGCTGCAAAGCGGTTCAAAATAATAGTTTGTTTACATACTATATGTGTGTGTACTGTCTATTTTTATTAAATACACACATACAGTAGAAGTCAAAAGTTTACACCTTTCAGAATCTGCTAAATGTTGATTATTTGACCAAGTAAGAGGATCATACAAAATGCATGTTATTGTTTATTTAGTTCTGACCTGAATAATATTACACATAAAAGATGTTCACATATAGTCCACAAGAGAAAACACTTGATACTCTTAACACTGTTGTTCTCTGAATGATCCTCAGCTGTGTGTGTGTGTGTGTGTGTGTGTGTGTGTGTGTGTGTGTGTGTGTGTGTGTGTGTGTGTGTGTGTGTGTGTGTTTAGTGATAGTTGTTCATGAGTCTCTTGTTTGTTCTGAACAGTTCAACTGTCTGCTGTTCTTCAGAAAAATACTTCAGCTCACACAAAATATTTGGTTTTCCAGCATTTCTGTGTATTTGAACCCTTTCCAGCAGTGACTGTATGATTGTGAGATCCATCTTTTCACACCGAAGGACAACCGAGAGACTCATTTACACAACTATTACAGAAGATTCAAACACTCACCGATGCTCCAGAAGGAGAAACCATGCATTAAGAGCCGGGGCGTGAACACTTTTGATAATATTTATAAATAAATCTAACCTATTTTTCCTTAATATATGCATGTATGTGTGTGTATTTATATATACAATAAATAAATACGCAAATGTATAAATAAATATACACCGTACACACACACATATACATACAGTATGTAAACAAACTTTTATTTTGAATGCGATTAATCATGATTCATTTTTACATCACTTTCTCGGTAATGAGTCCTCTGCAGTGAATGGGTGCCGTCATAATGAGTTTCAAACAGCTGATAAAGCATCACAATATCCACACCCCTCCAGTCCATCAGTTAATATCTTGTGAAGCAATGAAGCTGCGTGTTTATGATAAACAGATCCATTATTAAAGGAGACCTGTTGTGTGCCTTTTTTACAATATGTAATATAAGTCCCAGGTGTCTTCAGAATGTGTCTGTGAAGTTTCAGCGCAAAATACCCCACAGATCACTTATTATATCATTTTGAAAATACCTGTTTTGGGTGGAAGCAGAAACGGTCTGTTTCGTGCATGTCTCTTTAAATGCAAATGAGCTGCTGCTCCCCGCCCCCTTTTCCAAAAGTGGGCTGTGCCTTCACAGCTCTGATACTCTGCTAATCTGCTTGGTTCGGATCATCGTGTATCACGCTGAAATCATGTGTTTTAAACTATATGAGTGTAAACTTCTGATGTACGGTTTCCCGAACGCACACAAAGCGACGCGAGTAAACTCTTTCATGTCGTATTGCACTTAAACTGTCAAATACACATAAGTTTGTGTTAAAAACACACACGAGTTACAAAAACACTAGTCTCGCGTAGCCAGACCTAAATGTACATTTAGGTAAATGCAGGCATTGGGTACTAAGAATTGAACATTATTTAAAAAAAAATATTACAAATTGAATCAATGCAATATACAGATACATTCCAACAAGCTTTTTTATTTAGGCCTATTTATTTTGATATGCATTTTATTATTTATTGATTTTTCTGGTTTGAGAAGTAGATGTGTGTGCACCCCTGATCTAAACAATCAAATAAAAGCAGAAAATCACTCACTGCTCTGGACTGAATAACTATAGCTTTAATGAGATATTTCTTTCTTGAATGCTGCTTTTAAATGCTAGCGTGAAGATAAAGATGGCGGATTGCATGTTTAGGGCGGGGTCTCTGCTTATAAGGGCGTGTCTGTCAGCAGTTGTGGGCGGGGCTTGTAACATGTGACGTCACCTTTTATGGATTCTGAGAACGGCTTGTTCTGAGACACTGCTTATGATTTATGGGGATTCAAAATATATATTTGCATCATTATATGGTGGTTGTGTACACACTGCCTACAACTCATTTGTGTTAAAACAACATGTAAAAGTTAATTTTGCATAATAATTAGATAAGAAATGCAATATGTCAATGTATTTAAATTGACGTTTTGCCATACATATGTGCAACATGAAAATTTAATTATATAAATTTGCCATTTTCTACACTAGTTTTAATATGCAAATTAAAAACATATTTTAAAGCTTTATAAGTTGCTAAATTAAAATTTAAAATGTATTACCCAAATTGATTAGATCCGTTCTTTCATACTTTAATGCATTTTAACATTAAACTGTCATCTCTGTCCAAAATATCAATCCATAAGTTGATTATGAAAAGGGTAGTTTACACATTGCTAATTAGTATTAAGTTCATTTTAAAAACTGTACAATTTAAAACTAATAAACCAGTCTTAAGTAGCACTGTTATGTTTGTAACAATTGCCAAAAATACATTGCATCGGTCAAAATTATAATTTTTTCTTCTATGCCAAAAATCATTAGATATTAAGATCATGTTCCATGAAGATATTTTGGGAATTTCCTTCCGTAAATATATCAAAATGTAATTTTTGATTAGTAATATGCATTGCTAAGAACTTAATTTGGACAACTTTAAAGAAGATTTTCTCAATATTTAGATTTTTTGCAGATTATTAAATAGTTGTATCTCAGTCCGATCCTAACACACCATGCATCAATGGAAATATTATTTATTCAGCTTTCAGATGATGTATTAATCTCAATTTAAACAAACTGACACTTAAGACTGGTTTAGTGCTCCAGGGTCACATGTTTATAGAAGAAAACCAAAAACCACAGGAATTCCTCAAACATAAATCAATTCCAAGTGCTGTCCCCATACCATCTCCCCCCAATCCATGCGCTCCTCCTCTGTGTGGCAGGCATCGACGTGTGGAACCCGGCGTTCGACGTCACTCCTCACCAGCTGATCACGGGCGGCATCATCACCGAGCTGGGCGTGTTCCTGCCGTCTGAACTGCAGGCCGCTCTGACCGGGAGACTCACGGCTCTGTAGTGTGGGGAAGGAAGGGGCACCTTTACTTACACACGAGGTGTCAACAAGGCATACGAGGCACGTTCAATTCAACACTCACGACGTGGAGTAACACCATGTGACACACACTTGTGCAACCCAGGGATGCTTGTAAACACACACACACACACACACACACGTTCTCCTTCTCTCTGTGTACAGCTCATGTCACGTCATCTCATGTCTTGTTCCTTTTTCCACTCGTTTCTTCCCCTCGATCTGGCTCAGCTCCAGTTTTTAACAGGAAGTGTTTCACGGAGTATTCAGTATTTCAAAATAAAAGTCTGACGGTGAATACGGGTCAACCGATGTCCTTTAAGGGGGTCGCATTTCACCCCAAAATCAAATGGAAAAATAAGAAATGACAAATCTAAAGTAAACAATGTCTATTTTAGGACTGTTAAGAACGATGTTGCGTTGGGATTTTAATGACACTTAAATATGTTTAAATCCCTTCATATTCTCACTAATGCAATACAAAATCATATTCAACTCAATTTTAGATTAAAAATATTAAACAATATGGTGTTGTATTACTATAATTTTTACTGTAATATTGTAAAAATTATACTATTTTGCAGTGATGAGAATCCTAATAAAGATATTTTAAAATATTCTCAAAAGTACATTAAAATATTTTTTTGCATTACATTAATTTTGAGAATTTGTTGGGAAATGTATTTAACTGTAATCTTATGTTTTTGCCAAGCGTAATTCGATTTCTTTTGGTTTTGAGGTGAAGTGTTTTCATGAGACGTTCCCTTACAGATCCGACTGTTTATGAGCTATAATAACAGATTTATGTCAAATATAAGCCCATTTTAGATACGTTAATCTTCATATACACGATGTATGCCGATCTGAGTGCCAGCCCTTGTAAAGCCAGTGCCAGTTTAATAAACTATCTCATGTTACCAAATCAAAATGTTATATTAACATTAATATAGATCTGAAGCCTGCAATCGAACAAATAGAGAGTATTCAGATGACCTTATTTGAGCAAATACAGTATGTTAGAACAAAGTCATTTAGACCAGAAAATGAGGTACGAATCCAAATTATTGTTAAACCTCGATATTTCCTAAAATCTGTAATTTAGTGTGGAAAATGGTGCTAATGTTAGACAATACCTCAGAGCATATCCCAGACTCCTCTAGTACTTCCACTCTGTTTGTATCCTAAGTGTTGTATTTATTCACACGCGATCGATCTGATCGGGGATCAGCGTATATCGAGTTGGTCCGGGCTTGTGCTCCGTGATACCGAATGTAACGAGGCCCGAGATCCTCACTGCCTTACGAGACCAGCAGAAACACCCCGCCCACTGATGTCCGATTGGCTGAATGAGACGGAGCCACGCCCACCTCTCAGAGAACTTACAGCGTTCTAAAATCACCACGGCAACCGATCATAATAAACTTACTTAAAGTAACAATGTATTATTTGTATCAGTTTTTCACAGACTGCATGTGACGTTAATAAACCTTCGTCAGGGTAACGTTATATTTAATTTATGGCAGAAATGAAAACGAGGCCGGACAGAATTACAGCGCGTTCAATGGACTGAACTCTCAGTCTTGAAGAGTCTTGTAAAAAACCGACCTCTATACAGCCTCGTTTTCATCCGCGTTAAACTCAAAATGGCGTTTAACCTAAAGGCCTGTTTACACGAAGAACGATAACTATTTCTAAAAATCATCCTCAATATTAAAGAATAGCCACAACTATAACGATAAAGACACAGAGAAACGATATCATTGGAATCACCTCCAGAACTATTTTTTCCAGCTGATGAATGATACAAACATTGACAGCCAATCAGAATCAATCCTGCTGTAACGAGCTGGAGAATTTAAAGCGACAGACGCGCTTAGAATAAACAGATGATATCGTTCTTGGTGTGAATGCTAATATAGTTATCGTTCTTGGTGTGAACGGGCCTATTTAGATAACATTGGATCACGCACGATATTGAATGCACATTTATTTTTACAGTTTCATCCGTTTAAATCAAAAAATGTAGCATCGAAACACTTAGAGCAGCTGTAAATGTGTTTGTCGATTTTTCTTTAAATCCAAATTCTCATATAATACAGCTCAAAACAAAATTAGTTGTATTTTGTGCCAATTTATTATCTTTGATTTTGAGGACCAGAACTATGAATGAGAAACATGGAAAGATTCGTTATGTAGCATAATTCGAGGTGTTCTGAAGATACAATGTTTAGTTTTCGCATCACATCGGTTATTTTGTATCATTTTTACTCAACCTGTGTGAGCTGATGATTTGTTTTATGTATATCTCTATACGTTGTATATCCATGAATTGTGATTATTGGTGATGAAACTGATGTTTGAGAGGCCCTCTGTAGACGGGACACGCCACTCGACGACTAGAGGCTAAATCTAGAATATAAGCAATGAAATTCCTCCGATTTAGATCAGTTAAGGACTCAACGCTTTGGAGCGCTTGACATGCACGGCCTGGCTCTTGTAGTTAGCAGTGAGCAGGCGTGCCAAAGCTGCAGACGTCTCTCTGTATTACTCAGAAATGTAATCTAACGATGAGATGGACGCACCAGACAATCTAAACACACATGCACGTGCAGAGTCGGGCTAATTAATGAGCTCCTGTGTTTTAATGAGATGATGTGACGGTGGACGGATGTCCGTCTCAGAGGACCTCTTTGTGTTTCTGTTTGTTCTCGTTCTTCTGATTAATTACCACAGCTGAGTTTGATTTTGTATTCTGTGGAAGTAGTTGGAGAGAAAACTATTACCCTGGATGTTTTTATACATATGAATATAATATACAACGTACATAAATTAAGAGATGTCTGTTACACATCAGAACAATAAACAGAGAGAACAATACTGTTGTGTTCGTGGTCGTTTCTTGTGTAATTACTGACCTGTGAGATGCTAACGAGGAGACCCGATATTAAAGCGGTCATCTCATGAGTAATTAGTCCTTTCTCTTTTGAAATGTTATTATACTATTAAAAATATTAATCTTTAAGAACTTTCCGGTTCTTCTCCGTCCTAAAGTTAACAGCTAGAACCTAAAGTTTCATTCGATATAAACACAGTGCAACCTGGGGGTGAAAACTTTTGAACCGGATGATTAATTTGTGTAAATATAATTTTTATCATTTAGTACTGTGGGGGGTGAAAACTTTTGAACCGGATGATTAATTTGTGTAAATATAATTTTTATCATTTAGTACTGTGGGGTGAAAACTTTTGAACCGGATGATTAATTTGTGTAAATATAATTTTTATCATTTAGTACTGTGGGGGGTGAAAACTTTTGAACCAGATGATTATTTTGTGTAAATATCATTTTTTTCATTTTGTACTGTGAGGGTGAAAACTTTTGAACCGGATGATTAATTTTTGTAAATATCATTTTTATCATTTAGTACTGTGGGGGGTGAAAACTTTTGAACCGGATGATTAATTTGTGTAAATATCATTTTTATAATTTAGTACTGTGGGGGGTGAAAACTTTTGAACCGGATGATTAATTTGTGTAAATATCATTTTTATCATTTAGTACTGTGGGGGGTGAAAACTTTTGAACCGGATGATTAATTTGTGTAAATATCATTTTTATCATTTAGTACTGCAGGGGGGTGAAAACTTTTGAACCGGATGATTAATTTGTGTAAATATCATTTTTATCATTTAGTACTGCAGGGGGGTGAAAACTTTTGAACCGGATGATTAATTTGTGTAAATATCATTTTTATCATTTAGTACTGTGGGGGTGAAAACTTTTGAACCGGATGATTAATTTGTGTAAATATCATTTTTATCATTTAGTACTGCAGGGGGGTGAAAACTTTTGGATAATCATTTTGTTTAAATATATATTTTAATTAGTACTGCCCTTCAGAGGATTTATTTTAGAGGATACTTCGATGAAGATATACTTGTATGTATTTTGTCCCACCAAGACAAAATAAGCATGACTTACTTTCATCTTCAAATTGTAAAAGTTTTCACCGCCCAGCTCTTCATGCATCAAGTTCCTTCTGGAGCATCAGTGAATGTGTTGAGGACCTTTTGTAAGCGTTGTGTATGAGATCATCAGAAGGTGCATCTCAAGGTCATACAGTCACTGCTGGAAAAGGTCCTCGTACTAAAAAGATGCTGGAAAACAAAAGACCTGGAGGATTTTTCTGAAGAACAGTGGGCAGTTAAACAACCATCACATCACAGATCATCCAGGTAACGACACACAGTATTAAGAATCAAGTATATGTACATTTTGAAAAACTCAACTATTATTATTTGTTGTGGGCTATATGTAAACACCATCACATCACAGATCATCCAGGTAACGACACACAGTATTAAGAATCAAGTATATGTACCTTTGAAAAACTCAACTATTATTATTTGTTGTGGGCTATATGTAAACATAATTTACATGTATGCATTTAGCAGATGCTTTTATCCAAAGAGACTTACAGTGTATTCAGGTTATACATTTATTATCAGTATGTGTTTCCTGGGAATTGAACCCACAACCTTTGCGCTGCTAACGCAATGCTCTACCACTGAGCCACAGGAACACTTTAACATAAAATATCTTATTCAGATAAAACAATAATCATAGCATTTGGCAGATTCTTCAAGGTATATGCAAACTTTTACCCACAACTGTACACAGAAATATAAGGGTTTACAATTGTACCTTTTGGGCTACAACAGCTTGTCCCTTAAAGGCACATATTTGTACCTTTTTTACCCTTAATAGGCACATATTAGTATCTTGGAGTAGTAATATGTACCCTTGATGTACTAATACGCACCTTTAAGGGACAAGCTGTTGTAGCCCAAAAGGTACAATTGTAAACCCTTATATTTCTGTGTATAGTAATTGATAACATAATCTGGATTACATAATCAGATTGCAATAAGTACTGGTAATTAGATTATATTAGTTTTAATATAATCGTAATCAGACTAGTTACTTTTTAACCGATTACATAATTACCTATTATTAACACAACAGCAATAAATCATCCATAATTCATTGAATTTGCCGATTCTTTGCCTTTTTCATATTTAATAACAATGAATGGAACTAATTTTCCTTCTCTTTGTATATTTTAGTGCTGTCAAGCGATTAATAGCATCCAAAATAAAAGTTTCTGTTTACATAATATATGTATGTGTACTGTGTATATTCATTATGCATATATAAATAGACATACACACACATGTATATATTTAAGAAAAATGTTATGTTTATAGATTAAATATATTTGTATAAAATATGAGAATATACATGTAAACATTTTCACAATATATACTGTATGTGTGTGTATTTATATATATATAATAAATATACACAGTACACATATATACATTTTAAACAACTTATTTTGGATGTGATTAAATGTTGGACAGCACTAGTTTATATCAATATGGTACAAGATTATCTTATTTAAATAAGTGTGATAAACTTAGGTTAAACGTAATGTAAACAAAAAGTAGTCCGATTATATTACGTTACTTAAAATGCGTTATGTAATGTATTACGTAAATTACTACAATTTGTGTCATGTAATGGACTACAATTTGCTCAATTCCAATGAAAAACCCCTGAAAAACTTGGTTTAAGAACAAACAAACGTTTCGAGTAAAATATTCAATTTTTGTTTTTATCAGTTACGTATTTTAAAAAATGACAAGACGTGAGTCGATGCTCTGATGACCTCACGACGCTTCCCGACGTCATGACGTCACCCGCCTTTTCAGCCAATCAGCGCTCGAGCTCTGCGGCACTTCCTCGAGGCCGCGTAACCAAGCGGGAGCGGTGCGCGCGGGTCGGAAGTCTCATTCCGAGAGAGAACAAAAAGACATAAAACATACAGCAACAAACAAATAAACACTGTCAAAACTTTGCGAATATGGAGCACTACACTAAACACTGAAGTGCGGATTGATAAAGCAGCGCTAGGACTGATATATAAGCGGTTTGAGGAAGAGTTAGCCGCTGCTGCTAACACACGACACTAGCTCCCCGGTTGATGATAGCCTGACTTCAGCGGTATTCAGCTATAAACTGCGCTCGCCGGAGCATCTCGCGCGCGGTGTTCGTGAGGTACGGTGTTGTGCTCGGCTCGAGGCCTGCTGTATGAGGAGTTAGTCGGACAGCTCAGGGCTCATCCGGCAGGTGAAGAGAGGTAAACAGGTGAAGATGTCGGCCCAGGCGCAGATGAGAGCCATGCTGGACCAGCTCATGGGCACCAGCAGAGACGGTGAGTGCTTCTCGAAACTAAACCCGAGTTTGATCCGGCAGAGCTGATGCGCTGCTTTGTGTTATACTGTACGTGCTGATACTCTCTTGACCTGTTTTAACGGGAAGCATGTAACATTTATGATTCCAGTGATTTTTATTGCCATAATTGCTGCCTATTCTCACTTTTCGCATCATTCAGATATTATTTCATGGGAATCATGATGTGTATTATTTATTTGCCATGAAAAGAATCACATGATTTAGTTGACATAACTTGTTATGGTCACACATTTTATTTAATTATTCAAATTTTTGGCACTGTTTTGTCAGAACGTGATTTTATTGTCATGGCTTTGTAAAATTATAACTTGGTAAACATTATTGATTCTCAGGATTCTTTGATTTCACTGGAAATGATTTAATGTCTGTTAGATGAGAATCAAATTGTTAATGATCAATTATTAATTTGCTATAAGAATCATGCTTTTGTATATAAAATTTGATAAAAAAAATTGTCGATTTTATTTAATAATTAAACTTTTTTAGCATGATTCGTAAAAAAATTGATTGACATAATGTCATAAGTTTATTGATTTTCATGATTTTATTGGCATGGCTTTAATTTTATCCCTTTTTGTAAACATTATTAGTTTGGTGTGATTTCGTAGTTTTCATGAATTTCTTTTAATTTAAAATTTTATTTTCAACTTTTCATGGCTTGATTTGATTAAACATAACTCCTATGCTTTGGCTGAGATAATTTTTTATCCGTCATAAATTCATTAATGTTGATTATGGATGCTTTTACAACCATGAATATGATGATTCATTGTATTTGCATATTTTGGTGGACATAATTACATAATCTTAAACATTCATAAGTCTCATTTTTGATGCAGTAATTTGATCGTCAGCGTCGTGATTTTGATTGAGAGTCCTGATTTGATTTGTGGCATTGTTGTGTGTTTGAGACGTGATTTGATGATTTGTGATGCTCGCAGGAGACACGATGAGACAGCGGATCAAGTTCACGGACGAGCGAGTGTGTAAGAGTCATCTGCTGGAGTCGTGTCCACATGACATACTGTCTGGAACCGTAAGAGTCTCATCGTCCCTCTTTATCTTGACGTGACTAAAGCCGGTTTGATGACTGTAAAGAGGTTTCTTTGTGTTTGTGGCTGTGCAGCGCATGGATCTGGGGGAGTGTGTGAAGATTCACGATCTGGCCTTGAGAGCAGATTATGAGATCGCATCTAAACAGCAGGAGTATTTCTTTGAGCTGGATGTGAGTATGAACTCTTTACGGTCTCATGCATCTGACTGGGTGTGCTTATAAGTGGCTGATCGTGCCGTCTCCTCAGGCCACAGAGCACCTGCAGTCCTTCATCGCAGACTGTGACCGGAGAACCGAGCTGGCCAAGAAACGGCTGGTGGAAACGCAGGATGAGATCAGCGCTGAAGTGGCTGCCAAGGTAAAGCCTGACGATCTGCGCTGGGGAACCCCTGAGTGTTTCACTTGCACATCATTTTCATGTTGAACTTTCACACACCTGCTTTTTGTGCACAGACCAGCGTCTAGTGAGTCATGGTCCACAGCTCTGATATAAACTGACTTTTAATGAAGAAAACGGAGGATGTGTCCTGTTCCAACTTCCTGTTTCGATAGGAAGTACATGCAAACAGAAAAGAAATGCACTCAATATATTTTAAATCACCACTTGATTTTGAGTTGACAGAATTCATAGAAAATCGATTAACTGACAACCATCAGTTTATATGTAATTTCTGTTTATGCAGTATTTATATAGACGTTCAATGTGAAAGAGCTTAGAGAGAGACAATAATGGAACATAAGCATAGAATTCTGAGAAAAAAATGTCTTAATAATGGAACATAAGCATAGAATTCTGAGAAAAAATGTCTTAATAATGGAACATAAGCATAGAATTCTGAGAAAAAATGTCTTAATAATGGAACATAAGCATAGAATTCTGAGAAAAAATGTCTTAATAATGGAACATAAGCATAGAATTCTGAGAAAAAATGTCTTAATAATGGAACATAAGCATAGAATTCTGAGAAAAAATGTCTTAATAATGGAACATAAGCATAGAATTCTGAGAAAAAATGTCTTAATAATGGAACATAAGCATAGAATTCTGAGAAAAAATGTCTTAATAATGGAACATAAGCATAGAATTCTGAGAAAAATGTCTTAATAATGGAACATAAGCATAGAATTCTGAGAAAATGTCTTAATAATGGAACATAAGATGATAATGTCTTAATAATGGAACATAAGCATAGAATTCTGAATGAAAAATGCCAGAATTATGAGAAAAATGTCAATAATGGAACAT
The DNA here is from genome assembly GCA_027564155.1 of Gymnocypris eckloni scoliostomus. Taxonomy (NCBI): domain Eukaryota; kingdom Metazoa; phylum Chordata; class Actinopteri; order Cypriniformes; family Cyprinidae; genus Gymnocypris; species Gymnocypris eckloni. Next base: position 35,236,831 of record CM050416.1, read on the forward strand.
AAGCATGTATTCTGAGAAAAAAAGTCTTGAATAATGGAACATAAGAGTTATGAATTCAAAATTGGGATAAAAAAAGTCTGAATTGTGTCAGTTCTGAAGGGGGAAAAATCTGAATTATGAGATGTAAATGCAGAATTACAAGGAAAAATTCAGAGTTGCGAGAAGAAATGTGAGGTGTAAGAGTAGTGAATTGAAGTCATTATTGAATTATTTTGTGTCAAAAACAGGCTTCTATAATATCTTACAGCGAGAGCAAAGTTTGGCACACCACAGCATATTAATGTTCTCCGCACCGGTGACACTTCAATGTCTTCATCAGACAATAAACACATCCATAATACAGCCCTTAAATACAGCACAAACCTAAATCACATGACCAGAGCAATAAACATAACACATACACAACCGTTAACTACAAGTGCTAAACATATCACAAGACACCTGACTGCACAAATATATATGAATCAACAATATCACTTAAGAAAATACCTAACATCATGGAAATCAAATCACATAAAATAGAATCAAGCCCAGCATAACTCAGTCAAATAAGATCTTGCCGTTTGGTAGCTTTTAGTTATAAGTGTTTAACATTACTCAGAGAGTAAATGTTTCCAGCCTCTCTGACCCTGTGTTTTACAGCTCTAAGTCTTCCTGTTCTCTGATTGGCAGGCGGAGCGTGTGCACGAGCTGAACGAGGAGATCGGGAAGCTGCTGGCGCGAGCGGAGCAGCTGGGTGGAGAGGGGAACGTGGACGAGGCGCAGCAGGTGCTGGAGAAGGTGGAGAAAACACGCGCCCTGAAGAAAGAGGCAGAGGTCAGTGTGGGGTCATGGTGGAGATATCAGCGTGGTCCTCGGTATCTTTTGATTAGGTGTGTTAACTATGTTGTTGTGTTTAGGACATCTACCGTAACTCCATGCCGGCCTCCAGCTTCCAGCAGCAGAAGCTGCGGGTGTGTGAGGTTTGCTCCGCCTACCTCGGCCTCCACGACAACGACCGCCGCCTCGCCGACCACTTCGGAGGGAAACTTCATCTAGGGTTCATCGAGATCCGGGAAAAACTTGAAAAGCTGCAGGTAAGATGACGGCTCAGTCGGCCTGGTCTCACGCAGCTCCTCACAGACGACCTGCTTTGTGATTCGCAGAAGTCCGTGGCGGAGAAACAGGAGCGCATGCGCACGAGGAGAAGAGAGGAGCGCGACAAAGAAGAGGTGCAAGCCAGAGAGTGGGAGGTGGAGAGAGAGAAGGAGCGCGAGAAGGAACGAGAGAAAGAGCGCGAGCGAGAGAGGGAGCGCAGGAGGTGCGTCCCTGCAGTACAGATGTGTGCAAAACCTTGATATTACATCTGGAGGAGTATCTCCATATCTATGCACCTTCCTTCAAATCAATAGAGCTCTAATAGTGAAGCCAAATCAAGTCACATGTGTTTCTGTAGCGCTTTGTAAAATACTAATAGCTTCAAAGCAGGACATCTATAAGGCTAAATCACATGTGATAGTCGTAGTCAAGCCCGTTGTGTAATCTCATCTCATGCTTTCAGATGAAGCAGCATGTACTGCGCAGAGCCACCCAGACGATATCATCGATGTTAGGAAATATCGCTGTGATAGTAAAGTTGTTTGTGTAGCTTCTCCGTGAACTACGGCTCGGTGTAGTACATGCGCGTGTGAATCGGCACTGGTTTCACTATTTAATTCAATTATTATGTCAACGATTTGATTTGATATCACGATTACTTCAAATTTATTTTGTGCATTTTGATTAAATTATATAAGCAGGCTACCTTTTAAATAATTGTTACCTAATTAATTAATATATTAAATAATTATTGTTAAGAATTCAAAATAAATAGGCATATAGCTTCAAAACAAACAAGCAAATATATATTAATAAAGGGGGAAAGATAATTACAAGTGATAATCGAAAAGCACTTTCAGTATCTGGGAGTGCTTTAAGTGTTGAAAGTTTACAGATAAACATAGTTACGTGTTTTTATTTTTTCAGCATTATTGCCATTTGATTATTACTGATGATCATAGACCGTGTCAGCTTTAATAGACTGCGTCCACACTAATGCACAGATCTATTTCCACATATCAGATGCTCTGAAAACATAACTGACTGTGTTTACATCAGTTTCGTATCATAACAGTAGATGCGAGTGCGTTTAACCGCATCCGCGAGCTTCAGGACACACACACGAAGCGCGCGTGAAAGTCTGTCCGTGCGTGAGTTTGTGCATCTAATACGACTGCATCACAAACGGCAGAAATGAAAGCATATCTAAAGTAAAAGACTAAAATAATAACAGCGAGTGGAAGCACTAGTAATGCTCACGTGTCTCACAGCTTATCCTGTGCAATGACGTACACACATTCGCAGGAAAAAGCCAAGCTCAGATTTTAAAACACCGCGTATGTGAATGACGTCATAGGCTATAATCGATTATAGTCTATTACTGCATCGATGTAGGATCTAAGTTTCGACACCGCTAGTAGTAAATGCTGCACCATCTGAAAGCATGTGAAAGTACCACATTTAATAACATGTTTTCCCTTCACAACATCAGTCGAGTGTTTGGAATAAATCCTTCTGTGAGATGATGTGGCTTATACTGAGTACTATGAAATATGAAGCGGTGATAAAGGCATTGCATTATTATATACTTTATTATAAGAAGACGAACTCCTATAATCCATGTATTGTCATAGTCGTGTGAATCCATGAAAGCAGGTAAATCTTCTGTTGAAGCAGCTGCAGCGGTCGGTGCATCTTCTGCTGTGGGATGGAGATTTACTGCTGATTACAGATCCGTGCTTCACTGACAAGATGCACGCGTGAATATCACAGCTTTAGCCTAATATAGATTGAGATTTATCACGCAGCCCTAAAATATAATAAGAGAGCAAATATTACGGGTGTAAAAATGAATGTATTTTATTTTTTTAAATTCAGTGGCAGGATTAGAGCAAAGGATTATTCTGTTCGGTTCAGATTCAATAAAGTGTTGAAGTTATTCGATTATGACATGAACTCTAGCTCTACAGAAGACAATAGTGTCTTTATTCAGCTCAGTTTAGGGTTGATTCACTTTCCAATGTTAATGTATTTCAGTTCAGATTCAATAACTGTGATGCAAAATGTCATTATTTAGATTAAACAGCCAAATGAATTCATAATTCTAATAGTAACTTAAGTTAAAGAACTAGAAATGAACCATGATCGTTTGTGTGTTTGCGGTTTAGTTTGGCGATGGAGTAAATCAGGAGTTATTCATGCGTTAAAGATGTTCAATCTCATTGTTTAAGAGTTGACAAGCAAATCGTTAAAGCTGTGATTTGAACCTGAAGTTTGAAAGAAATGAATCTGGCATTGAAATAATATGTGTCTGAGCACAGAAGTGTTTGATGATGAGTTTCTCTGTTCTCAGGTCCAGATCCAGAAGTGCTGAGCGATATCGGTGAGGATCAGCTCCCTGTCGAGTAACCTCTGTATCAGTAACGCAAGCGTGTAATGTGATCGTGACATCTGTCTCTGTGCTTCTCAGGGAAGGAGGAAGCTCGTCCGCTCATCACTCTCGCCGGCACCGTGAGGATGGAGAGAGAGAACGAGAGCGGGAGCGCAAACACAGACACAAGGACCGCCATCGCTCTCGCTCTCACTCGCACAGGAGCAGAAGAAAGAGGTGCCACAACAACTCCAGCTTGATTTGAGCAATATGGCATGATTTACAGGGATTTTACCATAGTCAGGGGAAGTGAGATGTGCTAAAACAACGCATTATTATACCAGAGAGCAATTCAAATGAATATGCAGCATGTGGTGTGTTAAATGGTCACTGGTATATTTTAAATCAAGTAGTGCAAATTACTTTTACTCTAGTAAATAATCGTTATTTATAATATATTGTATATAATATACTTAATTTCAGCATATAAATTCCAAGTATTCATTTGATATTTTGAATTCAGAATGTTATGTTTACGTATTGAATTAAATATGTGCGTTAATATAAAGTAGTGAGTGTTTAATCCTATAGTATATTGCTGTTTGTGCCGTCAGATACAGCATTCTGAGTCTTCTGCTGGTTTCTGCAGGTCTTCACACACCAGAGATCAGGAGCCGCCTCCGTCTCAGGAGAGATTACGGGAGAACGCCGCGGACGAGAGATGGTGGGACAACGGACGCAGGGACACGGAGAAAGAGCCGTCTCCCGTCTCCCCAGACATGAGCCGGACGAGAGAGCGGGAGAGATCCGTGTCTGTGGAGAGAGACCAGCGCTCCAGCTCCGAGGAGAGAGAGTCCGGAGAGATCTAGATACTTTACAGACTGTAGCTTCCGATCCCTGCTCCGATCTGACAATAACTGGACCAGCTTTCCGTCCGGTTACTCGTACATCAGCAGAAGCTCAGCAGCTACAGAGAGGAAGCCAGTCACAGATTGCTCGCGCGTGTGTGTGTGAGTATGTGAGAGAGTGTGTGCGAGAGAGAGTGTGCGAGAGAGAGTGTGTGTGTGCGTGTGTGTGTGTGTGTGTGGCGGAGTGTGTGTGTGTGCGAGTGTGTGTGTGTGCGAGAGTGTGTGTGTGAGAGTGTGTGTGTGTGTGTGTGTGCGTGTGTGTGTGTGTGTGTGCGAGAGAGTTTGTGTGTGTAGAGAGTGTATGAGTTGTGTGTGTGCGAGAGAGAGTGTGTGTAGTGTGTGTGTGTGAGAAAGTGAGTGAGAGAGTGTGTGTGTGTGAGAGAGTATGTGAGTGTGTGTAGCGAGAGTGTGTGTGTGTGCGAGAGAGAGTGTGTGTGTGTGAGAGAGAGAGTGTGTGTGTGTGTGTGTGTGCGTGCGAGGAGTGTGTGTGTGCGTGCGAGAGTGTGCGTGTGTGTGTGTGTGTGTGCGAGAGAGTGTGTGTGTGTGAGAGTGAGAGAGTGTGTGTGTGAGAGTGTGTGCGAGAGAGTGTGTGTGTGTGTGTGTGTGAGAGAGAGAGTGTGGTGTGAGAGAGTGTGTGTGTGTGTGTGTGCGAGAGAGTGTGTGTGTGTGTGTGTGTGAGAGAGTGTGTGTGCAGAGAGAGGTGTGAGAGAGTGTGTGTGTGTGTGTGTGTGTGAGCGAGAGAGAGTGTGTGTGTGTGAGCGAGAGAGTGTATGTGAGTGTGAGAGAGGGTGTGTGTGTGTGTGTGTGTGTGTGTGTGTGTGTGTGTGTGTGTGTGAGTGAGCGAGCGAGAGGGAGAGAGAGAGATACAGGTGACGCCTCAGACAGCAAGAGTTACACACTTTGATCTAGTTGATGCAAACCAAAAGAACATTTGACAGAAGTGCTGTAAAGGGAAAGAGTGCATTTAGAAGTAGTTGTTTTTTATTTTGCAAACATAAGGAGAGGTGGATGAAGGAGAACCTGCAGGAATATAAAAAGTCGTTTTCATCTTTTTAAACTGGCTACTGTTTTTCTTTTGTTTCCTTTTTTAATAATTAAAGCTCAATTGACTATTTTGACGTGGATAATTATTTTCTCGTGTTTTTTCCTCATTTGATATGAATATAAACTCGGAGCAGTAAACCTGGATTACAGTGTGAGTGGTGATTTTTTTATCCGCACACAGCGGCACAGGTTTGTAGCTCGGCTTTCTTTGTTTCTCC
>CM050416.1:35252448-35267448 GCA_027564155.1 Gymnocypris eckloni scoliostomus
GTGTGTGTGTGTGTGTGTGTGTGTGTGTGTGTGTGTGTGTGTGTGTGTGTCTCTCTCTCTGTGTGTGTGTGTGTGTGTGTGTGTGTGTGTGTGTGTGTGTGTGTGTGTGTGTGTAAAATCAGCTGTGAAAACCTTCAAATTTGATCGATTTTTTGCTATTTTAATCCTATTATATTTATAGAAAGAATGTCATTCACTTACGAGGTGATTTATGAGGTAATAGTTCAGTTATATTTCCTAGTGTTGTCTTTGAATTGAAAAACATTCAAATATAATTTTGTTTCGTTTATTTTATTTACTATTTTATAATAATGTCAACAAATAGTGAGAGACAAAGGTGAAGTGTTTACATCATGAATGGCAAATAAAGACACGATTCAGTTTTTCAGCTGATAAAAGCAGCGTTTATTAATAAGTGTTGCTAAACAAAAGCAAAGCAAGTGATTTGTAACGCAGGTTAATTATAGTAAAACACAGCAAGTGTCGAGAAACAAACATCTATGGCTTTTCAAAATAACAAAGGCCTCTTTGGAATTAAACTATTTCAATCGTCATTTTCTCCCAAACTGAAATAATTGTATTAATGTGCAATTCAGATTAAGTTTAGTCCTAATTAGAGGCTACGGTCCCTCATGACATCATCAGGTCAGCTGACGTTCTAAACCTGACGTGATTGGCTCTGCTCCTTCCAAGGCAGGTCGGACGCCATCTTGGATCTAACGCGGATGAAAACGAGGCTGTGCGGGATAGACTGAACAAGGCCATGTGATCTTCAACAACTTTAAACTTTGGGTGTCATTCAAGAGAAAGTTTGGTCAGCTGAACAATCAGTATGATCCAGTGATTCAGCCTCGCTTTCATTCCCGTCTAAACTAAACATGGCGCCGTCCTGACTAACACACCTGTGGGTGTTTGACATGATTAGTTTTCTGCGGATAGTTTGTAATCGTATTAGCCGCACAGTAGCTTCTACTGACTAAGACAAGCGTTTTCTGTGATGCCTCTGAGGCGCTCAGCGTGTCGTTTAACCGGCGAATCCGATCTCCCTGTAGTAAGTGTCGATGTCTCCGATCACGGCCTCCATGACTCTTCTGAACGCACTCTGTCCAGCCGCGTCCAGACCCGCCTTCTCCGCCAGGATCTTCACAAGCACCTCCGTGATCAGCTGAACACACACATGAATGTGAATGAATGAATGTAAATCAGGCTGTTCTGAGAGTCCTGTCAGAATGACGTAGTTCTGTACAGGCCCCTCCCACAATAGTTGATTGACAAGACTCTTATCTTAGCCCCGCCCCCCTGAGTGAGCTGCGAGCTGTCCTCCGGTGCAGGGAAGACTAGATGACTCAGATTAAGAGATTAAAGTGTTTTGTTGTTGGATGTAATAATGAACATAGCGGTCATCAGTTACTCCCGACATCTGAGCCGCTGAAGACGCAGAGGATTAACGTTACTTTCACTTTGAAGTGAATACGCCGATCCCTGATCTACATAAATGCATCTATATTTGCGCAAATCATTCGTGATCCAGCTTTATCTACAGAAGTAGTGAGTATAAGTGTTTTTATGAATCTTTGCAAATCGCCTTTCCGAATAATGTGCAAGTTAGCCAGTTTCGCGGCTGAAGTTTAGTATGCTCCATAGATATATATACCTAGATGCCTCATTATCGACCGTTTCTATGGGCCGAGATACGAAAGCCATCCGCCATTTTTAGAACGGTCTGTGAATCTTTGAGCGCAATGACTGTGTGCGTCTACAACAGCAAGTTATACGCTTGAATATCTGAATATTCATTGATTATTCTGTGAATGAGAGATGGCTGATGCGTAAACGTATCTGGAGCGGTCGAATAGGGATCTACACATATCTATGGTGTGCTCGTCACTCCACGGAAGAGAGGGGCGGAGTCAGCAGAGCTCATTAGCATTTAAAGCAACATCGACTATAACAGCGTGCTGAAAACAGCAGAGTTTATTTTGACAGAGTAAAGATGTTTTTTACACTACAATTGAGAAATTTTAACCAAAGTATATAATAGTCGTTTCATTAAGACCCTAAAGAAGCATATCAACTTGTGTAAAATAGGCATCCGATGACCCCTTAAATGTTCTAGCACAGTTTTAATATTGAATTATATATAGTATGAAAAGCAGTCACTTATGAGTGGCTGGTTCAGTTAGTATGCAGTCAGCAGGTTTTGAAGCATAAGTCAGGCTGTGACAGAGCGTCCCGTGTTACCCTGAAGTTGTTGAGGCCGATCCTGTGCGTGTTGGCGTGGGTGGTGGCCAGCGGTTTGAGGAGGGCAGCGTGATCTCCTCTGGCCTTCAGCAGCTCGCCCAGCTTCTTCAGCACGGTCGCTCCGTGGGCCGCCACCGCCGGGTTTCCCGCCACTTCAGACGGAGAGATGCCCACGAACTTCGGGAAGAGCTGCTTAGTCTCCGGATGCTCCTTAAACAAACTGAACAGAGAGAAAACCTCAGGCAGGGCTCAGCAGAACACATTCAGGTTAATCAGGCTCGCGTCGGGAACTGACCGGGTCAGAACTTCTCCTCCGTGACCCGTGAAGTCGGCCTCGATGCCTCCCAGGATTTGAGAACCAGGTCATGATCGGCCATCGTCTGTGTGAGAAAACAAGCCAGAAAAATCACACCTGTCATTAATAACCAGCCAAAAATCTCCTGCCAAACACTTGGAATTGCATTTGCATCGTTAAACAAGGCGTTTATGGGCGATGTGTTTCAGTATGTGCAGATCAGATTAACATCACATGGCCTTCGCTTCACTCATGACCGGGCTGTAAAGACACTTTAAAACTATGACCTCCTGACCTTATGTCATGCATTATTCATTGTGCTCATTTACATGCAATAAATACAAAATGTAGCATGCATGTGTTTAGATGCATGACTGACCTCAACATTTGACCTCTAAAGAACTTATAAATGAGCCATTTGTGCAATAAGTAGACTTTTTATTTTTAGTCAACATTCATGTTTGTTTACATTTCGCTTGGTTGACTCAAACTAATGTAGCATCTATTGTAATTATTAATATTGCTCAGACTCAAAGCGTGCAGTAGAGTGCATTAATTTCGTGAGCTTGTCGCATGTTTGATTTCACCTTCAACTTCTTTTTTCTTTCCCAAAAACTGCACTTTCTTTTCAAGTTTATTCCACGGTTTAAAAAAAACTACGTTGATATATCATTTATAATTATTAGTTTTTTTCCTCCGTAAAAAATTCTACATTGAAAAACGTTTTCACTTTCTCAACAAATTCTGCCATAAACTATATGAAGAGTTTATTTGCAAAAACATAACTTTTATTATTTAATAAAAAAAATTTTTGACCTAATCAAAATAGCCCAGCTGCAGTTTGAGATTAATTGGAAAGCACAACGAAAAACATGAATTTTGAGAATGGTTAAAAACATAGTAATCTGTTTTTGCAAATTAACTCGTCATATATATATATAAATATAATTTGAACTCCATAATTAGAAGTCTTGTTTTACTGTCTCTTAATAGATTCGGTTTAATTATGATTTCACTTTTAAGTTTAATTTGAACTTTTTAATTTTTATTAATTTGTTCTTCTCAAACACATTCTGCACTTTTTTTTTTTTTTTTTTTTTTTTGTGCATGTTTTCTTAAATTTTCTCTCCGTAAAAAAAAAAAAGTTTTAATTCTCAACAAATTTTGCAATTACTTTTGAGTTTAATTACAGCTTTTTAATTTTAAATGAATTCTGCTACAAATTATAATATAATAAACTACAATTGAACTGTTATGGTTCATTTTATATTTTCTAATGTACTAGTTTACACTTTTTATGCTGTAAAAAAATTATAAAAGTACAGTTATTTTTATTTGAAATGAGCAAAACAATACAGGTAGAATTAATGAATAAAAACACATCTTGCGTATTAAAATAACTTCTAGGAATGATGCAGTCTGCTGGCAACAATTAGCATCTGAACTTTTGCACAAAGCATGAGAAAGTCCAGTGGATCTTACCGATATCAGCGTCCTCTCTGAAGAGCGTGTGACTGGATGTGTGTTTGAAAAACTCCCCAAATGAGCTCAGATCATCACTTTTCCCCACTTTCAGCTTTTATACAGCGTCCTTGTGATGTCACTGCCCTCACCTGCCAATCACACTGTCCCTCTCCTTGCCTTGAGATGTTAACCCCACCCCTCCGTTTGCCCCACCAGCACACACACACACACACACACACAGAGAGACGCACACACTCACACACACACACACACACACAGAGACATGCACACACACACAGAGATACACACACACGCACACTCACACACACACACACACACACACTCACAGAGACACACACGCACACACACACACACAGAGACACACACACACACACACACACACACACACACTCTCACTCACACACACACACACACACACACACACACACACACACACACAGAGACATGCACACACACACACACACACACACACACACTCACACACACACTCACTCACTCACTCTCACACACACACACACACACACACACACACACACACACACACACACACTCACAGAGACACACACACACACACACACACACACACACACACACACACACACTCACAGAGACACACACTTGCACTCTCACTCTCTCACACACAACACACACTCACAGAACACACACACGCACATTCTATACACACACACACCACACACGCAGCCACACACGCACACACCGCACACACACACACACACACACACACACACACATACACACACACACACACACTCACACACACACACACCACACCGCTTCTCACACACACAGACACACACACACAAACACACACTCATGAATCTGCGACAGAAGTCATCTGAGATGCTCTCTGTAATATTCCACAGCAGATGCCCACCTGCACAACGATATTCACTTTAAAAGTCATTCTGAGATGTGCCAGATGTTTGTTCTGCTTTCACAGCATCATCACTCACACTTTGTCATGCTCTTCTGTGAGTCCATCAAGTGGAAAAACAGATGAGTTTGATTTGGGGTGAATGGATGAACGTTCAAGGCTTTATAAGAGAGTTTGGCTCAGGAAAACAAAACAATGACCGACACGTGTGCAAACACACACCGGAAACACCTCTATATATAAAATATGAACAATACAGCAACAATACAACATAAAGGCAGCACAGCCCTGTCGTTGGCCATATCTGTCCTAGCACTCATTGTCTGTCACCAGACAGGTGTATTAATAGCATTTGCAGGGTTGAGGAACGTGTGTGTGTGTGTGTGTGTGTGTGTGTGTGTGTGTGTGTGTGTGTGTGTGTGTGTGTGTGTGTGTGTGTGTGTGTGTGTGTGTGTGTGTGTGTGTGTGTGTGTGTGTGTGTGAGAGAGAGAGTGTGTGTGTGTCTCTGTGAGTGTGTGTGTGAGTGTGTGTGTGTGTGTGTGTGTCTGTGAGTGTGTGTGTGTGTGTGTGTGTGTGTGTGTGTGTGTGTCTCGTGTGTGTGTGTGTGTGAGAGTGTGTGTGTGTGTGTCTCTGTGCGTGTGTGTGTGAGAGTCATGTGAGTGTGTCTGTGTGTGTGTGTGTGCGTGCATGCGTGCGTGTGTGTATTTGGACAAGGGAAAAGCCATTTGGACTGGTTCAAAGACGGGTCAAGATCAGCGTCCATGCCAAACAACCAAACCCTGGCAGAAAGGACAGGAGCTAAATGCGTTGGTACCAACTCTGGACTTCAAACTCTTTCCATGAGATAAAGATAGTTCAACAGTTGTGCTTCAGTCACCAAGAGAGAGAAAATGTGCTCTGCCACGAGTCTTTACCATCGCTCTGACCTTCTACAGTTAATGATGACCAGTGTCTAGTTACTCAAAGAATATAACATTCACTAGTTACTCCTTTCAAACGTAATATTGTTGCTTTACTTATTACTCTCTGGCAACACTACTATAGTTACATTACTTTTTCTTCACGCCCCACAGTTGTAACTGTATCTTCCACATAAAATTATTCTATAATGTTCATAATAACATATTTCTTCCTCATCATTTGACCAGAATCCACATTAGATCGCAATCAGAAGTTATTACAAACACTCAATAGTGATTAACAGTGACAAGAAGTGTTGTATTCATCTCATTAATTGTCACGTGCAGCTTAATTGTAATTTCTCCATTACCCATATATGATTATATTGCATTATGTATTTTATCAAATCACATACGTTTGTGAGAATCGGTTTCATTTTCCAAAAATATTTGAATCATAGTAATACAATGTTGATCAGAGGGATGTAATGCCAGAGTAAAGTAACGCCACAACTTACACAATATCTTTTTTCCTGACAAAATCAATATAAAGCAATATTTCTATCTGCTGAATGTAATCTTTTCCATATTCCAAGCTTGCCTGCTGCACTGGAGACATCACACGCATGTGCGAATCGTGGAAATTATGAACATAAATCTAGGAAATATTTGATTGATGGATTTTAAATCAGGCATAAAAAGTAACTAAGCTGTTTTATGGATGGTAACTGTAATATTATTGCTTAAATCTTACTACACTACTACAAAAAGTACTATTATTACAGTGTTTACTGCCCGACACTGAGAGAGATGCAGACAGTGATCCGAGATTATAGCGCCATCTACAGGAACAGCTCGATTTCAAGTTTCGACGGAAAGTGTAGCGTTAAGAAGCGTAGTCGTGTTTTAGCAGGCACGTGGATCCAGTGCTGAACGACCAAAAGTTATTTAAAAGAAAAATAAATAACACTTTTTTCCGATTTCTGGCAAAATAAAACGTTCCAGAAACATTCTTCCAAGTAATCTCCCTAATGTAATAAAATATGTTTCTCTAAATATATGTTCAGAAATCTAAAATGTAAATGATACGGACATCTTCTGATTTATAAAAGAGTAATAATAACATTAATGTGTCTTCGGTGTCAGGACTTTTATTTTGGTGGGTCGTGCAGCGGAAGTGACGCGTCTCTTATTATTCAAGCTTCATGAGCGAGTGGCCATTTTTTTTATGTGCGTCCGGATCCCGTTTCCGCTCGTTTCTCTCCTAAAACCGCTTTTAACACCGATTAATCACGGATATCACCGGCAAACGAGCCTCGAACTTTAATCGCAGAGAAGAAAACGACAGATAATCGGGCAGTATTCGTCATCATGAATCCTGAATAGTAAGTTTGTGTAGAAAAGCGCCGATGACACATCAAACACAGCACCTGAATCTCTATTATTCACATTAATCATGACTGCGCCAGCTACATAAAGTACTGGAGTAACTTACACTAAATATGTGTTTGATTTATTACTGCTTATCACAACAGTGCGGGGTCTCTTTAACCAGATCAACCAACCGGGAGTCGTGTCGGTGTGATTTAAAAGTGATTATTTGTGTAAATACTGACGTTTCCGTACATATGTGTATTAATGTTTCAAACAATGACGTGTAGAATAACTGTCAGTGTGTCCCTGCAGCTCTCTCGAGTGCCACGTCATAAGAGTGACTCCTGGTCGTGTTTCTAATGAAAGCTGTCGTGTTCTGAACTGACTGTTGAGTTGAGTTTCAGGGGCTGCTGGGTAATTAAGTCATCTGTTGCCACACCACTCTTTCAGAAGCTGTGGTTTTACCATGGTACATTGATGCCAGGGTCGAAGACTGCTATCTCATACACATGCAGGGCTCATACTTCACATCAGAATCAGAAGAAAGCTGTCTGTGCATCATGACACTGTGTTCTTTGTTTTGGGGGGGTAGAGTATGAGCCTGAGATGTGACGTTCCTCCATCTACTCGCATTATTTCATGGAGGTCACGTGATGGCTGAGACAGAATGACACACACACACACACACGTGTTGCGTAATAACTCCTCTTCCACGTCACACACACCGGTGACAGAGGTATTAATCGTCCTCTGGTTTGTGTTGCAGTGATTACCTGTTCAAGCTCCTGCTGATCGGAGACTCTGGCGTGGGGAAGTCCTGTCTTCTGCTGCGTTTCGCTGTAAGTTACTGGCCTTACGTTAAGATGCTGCCGGTGATTGGACTGGCAAAGAGCTCCATGCTGAAAGCCTGATCTGTGCTTTTCCTCAGGACGACACGTATACAGAGAGCTACATCAGCACGATCGGAGTGGACTTCAAAATCAGGACGATAGAGCTCGACGGAAAGACCATCAAACTACAGATCGTAAGTGTGCTCCACTTTAAAGAGTAACTAAAGCCCTGGTCAGAGCCTAACTCACCCACCGGCAATATTGAGAAATGCTGTAAAAGTGTGCAGAGCCCAGAAGACAGAGAGGAGGTTAGTAAGTGCCATAATAATACATCACAAGGAGGACAATTCAACCGCAGCAGCCACCGCTCAACCTGAAGAGGGCAGCACCATATATTATAGAATTAAAACACTTTATAACCAAATATCAAACATTTACTGGAATCAATGCACAGCACTCATAAAGACCCGGTCTTACAGATCATTAACTCAAAGCTGTTGTTTTAGGGTTTAGTTACTCTTTAACACCTGAAGCGCTTCGAGCTGCGCACGCTTGAATTTATGAATACTTTCAGCTTGCAAAACATAATAATTGCATTACTTTAAAAAAAAATGGATCGGTGAGAGTTTTAAAGTTGATAAGTCTCTTCTGCTCACCAAAGCTGCATTTAATTAATCAAAAATATTTGTACTGTTTAAAATGAGTTGTGTCTGAATATATTGTCAAATGTAATGAATTCCTGTGAGCAAAGCTGAATTTGACTTCCGTGTCACATCACTGTAATGCACTGATTTGCTGCTCAAGAACCATTTCTGATTATTAAAGCCTGTTTTTGTGGAACCTGACAGATTTGATCTTTGATGATCATCTTCACTGTCCGTCTTGACTGATTGAGTGCTGATGAAGTTGCTGGTTTATCTGAATGTGTTTTCTGTGTTCTCAGTGGGACACGGCCGGTCAGGAGCGCTTCCGCACCATCACGTCCAGCTACTACAGAGGAGCTCACGGCATCATCGTCGTGTACGATGTCACGGATCAGGTGAGCAGGCGTGGCTTCAGTAGGACCGTTCCCTCGAGAGCCAAGCGTTTTAATCGGACTGTTTCCTCAGGAGTCCTTCAACAACGTCAAGCAGTGGCTTCAGGAGATCGATCGCTACGCTAGTGAAAACGTCAACAAGCTCCTGGTGGGGAACAAGTGTGACCTGACCAGTAAGAAAGTGGTGGACTACACCGCAGCGAAGGTAGATCCATCATCACTCGTACAGCTGTTAACACTGGCTGATTACCGTCACATCGTTAAGAACTCAGCAGATCAGCGTTCATCATTAGAATCAAGCAGTGCTTGTTTTTTAAATCCTTTGCTAGTTTCAAACTGAGAGAATAGCGGATTCATTATTTACATGTATTTGTAATGTTTTAAATTAATAATACAGACTGGCTGATTAATTGCATATATTATTGTTAATCAATAAATAATGGATCATTTTAAATAATAGTTTTTAACGTTTCCTGGTTTGAAACTCCAAAGACTATTTTTATAGTAACTAATTATTAAATAATACAATAATTACAATTAATAATGCATGTAAACAAACTTTCCTGATTGCAGACTGGTGAGTAGCTGATTATTTAAATGTGCATTTATTAAATATTTTAAAATGATTACAATTAATACTGTGTCTGTGATCTATTAAAAACTCAAAAGACTGACTGATTAATAACCTAAATTAACAATGAGTTAAATATGTATTACTAAACATTACATAAACAAATTATCATTTATTAATATTTATTATTTAAAAACTTTTCTTGCAAATCAAAATAATTACTTTATCATGAATACATTATTAACGTTTAATTGTTTAAAATTGTTCTTGTGAATGTAAAAAAAGTAATTTATTGCATTTAGCGGTTTTATTTCCTCTGTTACTGCTACAATATAAACATTTCAGATATATTGTTATATGTATTTATTTATGATTAATACTAATGTCAGGTGTGCTTAATCACAGAAAACTGCTTAACATTTATTAATAAGTATATATTTACAGCCCTAAATACTATATATGTTAGAATATTTATATATTAAGTATTACATTTATGTATTTAGCAGACGCTTTTATCCAAAGAGACTTACAGTGCATTCAGGCTATACATTTATTGTCAGTACATGTGTTCCCTGGGAATCGAACCCACAACCTTTTGTGCTGTTAACGCAATAGGAGCCACAGGAACACTGTATTAACATAAATAAAAGCATTTGTTTCATTGAGGTCCTGAACGAAGCTCTCCGCTGAGATCGGTCTGTTGTCTTCTGTGTCGCAGGAGTTCGCCGACTCTCTCAGCATCCCGTCCCTGGAGACGAGCGCCAAGAGCGCCACTAATGTGGAGCAGGCCTTCATGACCATGGCAGCGGAGATCAAGAGGAGAATGGGCCCCGGGGCCACTGGGGGAGGCTCCGAGAAATCCAACGTCAAGATTCAGAGCACGCCGGTCAAGACGTCCTCCGGAGGATGCTGCTGAGACCCAGCGACAGTAACGATACCAAGCATACGCCACAGCTGAGTTAGCAGGAAGTGTGTGTGTGTGTGTGTGTCTGTGTGAGAGAGAGAGAGAGAGAGAGTGTGTGTGTGAGAGAGAGAGAGTGTGTGTGAGAGAGTGTGTGTGTGTGTGAGAGATGTGTGTGTGTGTGTGTGTGTGTGTGTGTGAGAGAGAGAGAGAGAGTGTGTGTGTGTGAGAGAGAGAGAGAGAGTGTGTGTGTGTGTGAGAGAGAGAGAGTGTGTGTGTGAGAGAGTGTGTGTGTGTGTGTGTGTGAGAGAGTGTGTGTGTGTGTGTGTGTGTGAGAGAGAGAGTGTGTGTGAGAGAGAGAGTGTGTGTGTGTGTGTGTATGTAGAGTGTGTGTGAGTGAGAGAAGTGTGTGTGTGTGTGTGTGTGTGAGCGAGAGAGTGTGTGTGTGTGTGTGTGTGTGTGAGAGAGAGAGAGTGTGTGTGAGAGAGAGAGAGAGAGAGTGTGAGAAAGTGTGTGTGTGTGTGTGTGTGTGTGTGTGTGTGTGTGAGAGAGATAGAGAGTGTGTGTGAGAGAGAGTGTGTGTGTGTGTGTGTGTGTGTGAGAGTGTGTGTGTCTGTGTGTGAGAGAGAGAGAGTGTGTGTGTGTCAGAGAGAGAGTGTGTGTGTGTGTCTGAGAGAGAGAGAGAGTGTGTGTGTGTGTGTGTGTGTGTGTGTGTGTGTGTGTGTGTGTGTGTGTGTGTGTGTGTGAGAGAGAGAGAGAGAGTGTGTGTGTGTGTGTGAGAGAGAGTGTGTGGGGTGTGTGTGTGTGTGTGTGTGTGAGAGAGAGAGAGTGTGTGTGTATGTGTGCAATAAAGACTTAGAATATTAAAGATAAGGAGGGTAAGAGAGGATCAAACGTTGTCTGATTTGAATCATGCATGCACATCGATGCATGACCAGACAAACACGGCTCTAATGCCGTCCGCTCATTTAGACAAGCATCCGAAAGCACTCCCGGACGGCGTTTTTAGAGGAGCGCGAGCGGTTTGTCTTTGAACTTCCTCTTTGGAACTTTGAAGGAAGCGGTGGACTGTGATGTCATAACTGACCTGGGAACCGAGGGTTCCGTTACTACGGCGACCTCTCCTCCAACCGTTCTGCCGGTTCTTCTGTTGTTGTGTTTGATTGGTGCTCTGCAGCATTTCAGTGGTCCTAGTCATGTTTCTGTGCTAGCCTGACTCTTCTAGAACCAGATCCTGAGCACTCGCTCATCCTTTACTCTCCCTTCTCCCTTCTCTTTCTTCTGTTGATCACAAAACACGTTGGTTATTTTGGATATTAAGTTTCCGGCAGCCATTCACTTCCAGAGTGTGGGGAAAATACTGTGGAAGTCTATGGCTACCGTCAACTATTAGGTTCTGAGCCGTCTTCAGACTGTCTCTGGTGTTCAACAGAAGAAAGAAACGTGTTTCGTACAACATCAGCGTGAATAAATGATGCCTTTAAATGTCTATATTATCAATTAGTTATTATATCTCTTAATTTGTTTTGATGCTTATAAATCATGTATATTATATCTACGGGATGAAAAAAAATAAAACGGTAAGTGCTCCTTTTTATCTCACAATTCTGACTTTTGTCTCGCAATTATGAGAAAATTGAAATATAATGCCAGAATTGCAATATATATAAACTCACAATTCAGTCTCTTGCAAGATTACAACTGTAAAAATTACGATTTATGGAAACATTTTTTTTTATTGTGATCTGTAAAGTCAGCAGTTTATTTAGTTTTAGTCACAGCTCTTAAAATCTGAATTATGAGGTATATAACCCCACAGATAAACAGGAAATGACATCACGAGAGCATCACTGTAACAGATCCATGTATAAACCCCACAGATAAACAGGAAATGACATCACGAGAGCATCACTGTAACAGATCCATGTATAAACCCCACAGATAAACAGGAAATGACATCACAAGAGCATCACTGTAACAGATCCATGTATAAACCCCACAGATAAACAGGAAATGACATCACAACAGATAAAGCAACATTATGTACCTTGTGTTTTTTATGGAGAAGATGCTCTTTCTTTTACGTCACACCATGTTTAAGCAATGAAGGAGAAGTTGAATAAAGTGGTTTTAAGTGGAGCGTGGTAGCGTTTCATCATTATCCAGCAGCGGATGTGTTCATCATTATCTGCTGGAGTTCAAAACACATTCATGCTTTTATTCAGCAGCAGGTGTAAAATACTTCATTACTGGACTTCAGTATTATTTGGGGGTTTTACTTTATTCAAGTATAATTTAAACTGACTACTTGATTACATTTCTGACGAAAAAAACGGTACTTTTTAACTCCTTACAATTTAGTTTCAACTTAAAAAGTACATTATATTATGATTTGCTCTTATGCACATGAAATATGATAAACAGAAGTTCAAATGTGCGTGAGAACCGGTGCTCGTTGTTTTCACGCATCGAGCACACTTCAGTTATGACTTTAATCAGGTTAATAACTGGTTCAAAAGATCATCAAATCTGAGGAAGCACTGAGACGTTTATTCATTATTATTAGTTTTAATAAAGCCATTAGCTGTGTAATATATTGGCTGAATGCACAAGAGATGAAAATGTTAATATTATTATAAAAATAATAATAATAATTTTGTATTAAATGTTACGAATCTCCCAAAAGTGTTTGAATGAACACTGTTAAGTGTAATTAATGTTTAGTGATGTTCTTACGGGTAGTGGATACGTTGTTTTAACGATGTCATTATGTGACACATTGAGTAGGAATTTGGATTCTCAATTAATATTTTTTAATCTTAATAATTACATGATTGCTCATTAATTCATATAATTAGTCACTAATGATTCTGTAGCAATATTTGCTGAGAAAAAGCCTAAATTAACTATTAAAAGATGATTGATTATTTTGACAGTGATGTAGACGACACAAACCGTTAATGCTTGTTGTAATTCTATGACTCTCGTTAATTCAACCCACTCTTGCATTGTGTGTGGAATGTGTTTCTAACCGCTGCATCGTGTTATTAAAGTGATCGTTCACCCAAACGTAAGATGCTCATGTCGTCCCAGATGTGTCTTTCTTCGGAAAGTCTCCGTGTGGTTCAACAACAGACACACATTAGGCTCATATCGGGGTCTAAACCAATCAGAGAGAGTGAAAAGAGCCGTGTTTCAGTTTCATCCCGTTGACTGACTAAAGAAACAGTCAAATATATCAAGTTGAGAATTTGGCTGCATTAATATACAGTATGAGCACAGAGAGACGATTAGACAGAACAGGTTTCTTTTCTGTAAATATTATTATTTTTAAATGTTTAGTGAAATGATTTGGTAGTCTGAGGTGGGACGGGCGCGGATTATTTTATAGGTTTTAGGGGGGGTTGAGAAGCACTGCACTAGAGCATCATGTCATTCAGACACAGTGGAAGATCTGATCAGTTGATGAGATCAGTGGAAGATCTGTGGTTCAGTGGTTAGAGCACTGTGTTAGCAGCGCAAAGGTTGTGGGTTCGATTCCCAGGAAACACACATACTGACAAAAAATAAAACATGTATAGCCTGAATGCACTGTAAGTCGCTTTGGATAAAAGTGTCTGCTAAATGCATAAATGTAAATAAGAATAGGTTTAGGGGGGGTTGAGAAGCATCATGTCATTCGGACACAGTGGAAGATCTGATCAGAATCAGTCCGAGTCTGGAAGATGTTGATGCTAGAGAGAGTGTGTCCAGCGGGTTTAGCCGAGGCCAAACATCAAGAAAGCTAAACTACAGGAGTTGGCCATCCGAGGGGCATGTGACTGCAATGGAGGATAGTCCAGAAGACTGAGACATGAGATGTTCAGTTTGACGCCCTTAAAACACTTCATTTAGATTACATTTATCTTCAGATGTTTAAGTTTAAATCTCAGCTCAGTGAAGCACTTTAAGCTCCAACACTTTTTCAGTAAGGTACCTTTCTTGTAGAATTGTGCTTCAAATAAAGACATTGTTAGTTCATCGTTTAGTCAATATGAAAATCTGTGTGCACCTCAGACAAAGAGTTAGTCTAGAGCCCTGCTTGAACGGCGCGTGGTTTAATCCAGCGCTGATCTCATTCTGATGAGTCATTTATTAATTACTTTATTAGTGTTACTGTGACATTGTACACATTCACTGGTGGAACTTTGCCTAAACTATAATACCAGATGCAATCATGCATTGTGAAATATGATAAGCACCGTTTCAATTGCATCTAAATGTTGTAGGACTCGTTTCAGCTCGCATTGTCCGGTGATTTATTACTGACGCATGACTTTACTTCATTTATTTAACACTGCATTTGTAACTTAATGTCATTGTATTGGCATAAGTAACTGTAATCAAATGACATACATTAAATGTAACTCGTTAACAGGAAAAGTAATTAGATTACAGTACCGACTCTGGTGACGAGCTTAAACAAAGCATGCT
>CM050416.1:35272448-35292448 GCA_027564155.1 Gymnocypris eckloni scoliostomus
GAGTTCTATAAATATGACAGAATGTTCGTAACGTTCTATAATGCAGAGAGTTATTGTGTGTTGGAGTCTAGCTGTTGTTCACATGAACACATGAGTGTTGGTCAGTGGTACAAACTATTAACCATAGCTGCTAACTAATCAGTAGAGGGGAGGAAGTGAAGCACAAAGCGCGTGCTCTGATTTACAGGAATCACAGAGAGAGAGAGAGACCGAGGAGAGAGAGAGAGAGAGAGAGAGAGAGAGAGAGAGAGACCGAGAGAGAGAGAGAGAGAGAGAGAGAGAGAGAGAGACAGAGAGAGAGAGAGACCGAGAGAGAGAGAGAGAGTGTGTGTGTGTGTGTGTGTGTTATGAGCTGTCTGTCACTGCTGAATGATTGTCTTTGATGGAGAGATCTGTGGACTTGGCTCTTCTACAAAGACCAGTGTGGTTTTGTCTCCTTTGTTTCTCATCTAAAGAGGAACTAGCCCTTTAAAGGGTTCATTTCCGCAGAATATTAATATTAAAATACAGGAAAAAATTCAGTTCATTCTGTTAAATTTAATTTTGCTGATTTTTATCAATTTAACATTTTAATATAGAAGCTTTACACTAAAAATAAATTGTGCATTTGTAAATAAAATAGCCTTTTTGAAATTAATTTAATTGCATTCAATTTTATTCAGTGAAGTAACGATACTATAAAAAATAATAAACAATCCAGTGAATTTTTAATACAAATAATTTGTATAATATTTAACATTTTGTTATAGAAAATATTTAAAATAAAATACACGTTTTAAAGTTTTTTTCAAGAATATTTTCACTAATTTGTCAGTTCTTAATAATTCAGTAAATAGTTTAATTTCATTAATAAATAATTGAGTTAATTTATTACTTTTTTAAATATTTAAAAGGTTATATAGAAGATGGCTAAAACCTAAAAATTTGAAAAATCATGAAATGTAATAAGATATTAATATTTCAACGAATCATACTTTTAAAAATTATGTTATTACTTTAATACTTAAATCAAATATTTAAAATGTTACTGCAGATTTGAAACATAAACATACATATGTGACCCTGGAGCACAAAACCAGTCTTCAGTCGCTGGGGTATATTTGTAGCAATAGCCAAAAATACATTGTATGGGTCAAAATTATACAATTTTTATACCAAAAATCATTAGGATATTAAGTAAAGATCATGCTCCATGATGATATTTTGTAGATTTCCTACTGTAAATATATCAAAACTATTTTTGGTTAGTAATATGCATTGCTAAGAACTTAATTTGGACAACTTTAAAATAGATTTTCCTCAATATTTAGATTTTTTGCTCCCTCAGATTCCAGATTTACAAATAGTTGTATCTCAGCCAAATATTGCCCTATCACAACAAACATCAATGGAAAGCATATTTATTCTCAATTTCAAAACATTGACCCTTATGACTGTTTTTGTGGTCCAGGATCACATATTAAAATCTAATCTGAAATACATGAGAAATAGTCTCTGACAGCTCTGCTTCATTTCTGCACGTCTCTCTCAGATATACACTCCATGTTGGGTAAAGGCCTGAAGCGGAAGCTGGAGCAGGAGGAAGAGAATGGCGTGATGAAGATGAGCTGCTACTGGCTCCAGCGGCAGACCGTGCTCAACCTCTCTCTGCTGAAGCTGCACAGCCGCCCGGGACACTCGGAGCCGGGCCTGGCCCGCAGGGTGCTGATCACCAACACACTCCGGCTCATCCAGGACGTCCCTGCACCCCAGTCCTTCCCCGGCGGGGTCCAGTCCCACAGCGAGGGCAGTCTGACGCCTGTGTCGCGGTTGGAGGAGGACAGACATCTGTTTCTCTGGTCTCCGTCCAGTTCCAGACAGCAGCCTCCATCAGCCTCCGATATTAAAGACAGCTTCGCCTCAGCGCTGGCTGAAATTGAAGATCTGTGCCCGACTGTAGGAATAACCTCTTTATTTTCTACAGAGACGGGCCGCTCGCTTACATCAGACCCCAATTCAGATGAATCCAGACATAGAGATCTTTCTGAAATGGACTCCGCCCACTCAACGTTTGGCCACACCCCCTCGCTCCTGGCCGATTTCTCATTGGACGATTTCCTGTTCACGGAAATAGACAGCTTGCTGTTCAATAACGTCCCCTGCGGTTCGTCTCCGAGCTCGTCAAAAGTCGTTTCCATGGTAACGGACGACCTCGTTAAGACGCTCGCCGGTTACGGCGGGACGAGCCAATCGGTGCTTCCGTCTAATCAGGCTTTCAAACTGGATCTGAACGAACTGGATCACATCATGGAGGTTTTGGTCGGGTCGTAATTTGATGTGCAAAACCTTTGAATTTGTACAAAATATTAAGGTCTATTTTTTGAGAATTATGGTATGTAGACCAAAAGGTTACTATGGCAAAGAGGTGTGTATATTTATTTTGATACAGTATCAAAGGGCACACAACATATTGATGTAATATATTGCAACCTTTTATAATGTTATAGAATTTAAATATTTTTCTTGTGGAAATTGTTTAGTATTTAAATGTTTTAAATAAAAAAATACCAAAATAAACTGCCGTTTGTGCTTTTAAAACAGACATGAATGAAGAAGACACACGAAAGCAGCATTTTCTCTTAAATTATTTTAATTTCTTGTGTACACTTAAAGAAAATTTACACACTTGTTTGTATTTTTTAAAGAACCTGGGCATGCGCGATTGACCTCGGTACAGGCTCTTTAGAGATATCATTCATCTGTATGGGTTTTCCATAGGAATTTTCCCATAACAATTTTTACATGTTCCATAGTTTGACTGTACACAGTCCGAAGCCACCGTTAACTATGTAAGCAGTTCTTCTGTATATCTTTACAATGTGCAAAATCCTCCAGGAGACAGAATAAACAGTGACACAACTGAGAAAAAAAATAAGAGCTAGGAGACAAATAACCCAAAAAGGTGAGAAAAAACTCATTTCTGGCGAACATTTCCCATCATGCACTCCTGGCGTACAAGATGGCAGACGTCCTCCAAAAGAGTCACTTAAGATTTATCAGAGTTCACACAGATTGACCAAAACACAATGATACAGCAGATATTGGTCCCTTAATCTCGATACACTTATATATTTATATTCAAGTTGATCAATGATTCCTTCACTACATTATAGCCAGTGGTTTCAACTCACATTAAAATAATGATAATAAACAACAACAACAAAAGAACCGAAAACATGAGCAGCTAATGCAAAGATATGGTTTCTGTAGTTGTTGATGGACTCTGTCAGTGTGTAAAGCGAGTTAACTATTTGCACAACAAAAGGATAAAGTGTTCACTAATGCCTCTGCGAAATCAAAGACCTACAAGTAATAACAATATTGATTGTAATGTAATAGCCAAAACGATTAAAAACTAAGGCCTTTGTTATGCAAAATTTAAAGACTATTTTGCAGGCGGTTTGGTTTCAAGTCGATATAACTACGCATTTATATATATCTAAATACAAATCAGATCATTCACGTCATAATTTGTGCCATTGAAGGACTTTTAAACCAGTGTTTCATAAAAACAACGACCTGAAAATAACAAAGTGCCTCTTTCTCTCACACACACACACACACACACACACACACACACACACACACACACACACACACACACACACACTGAAGAATACTGGAAAGGAAATCATCCCTGATTATATACAGATTGGCTCTAATATAAACACAAACTCTTTTCCTACTCTCGTTCTACAAATAAAATTATCTAGCTTTTCTCCTCTAAAGCGATCGCTCATTAGTCGATTCTCTCATCCACTCGCTCTCTCTTACGTAGACAATGTTTTTGAACTTAAAAACGCCCAGGAACATGACAAACAGGAGCTAGAAAACCAAAAGGATGAAATTAAAATCATTACGGTCAGTTTGGTGGAAGCTGGAGAGCGCTACACAGAGAAAGAGAGGTGAAACAGCGCGGCGGAGAAGGCTGCGTCAGTCGGGCGAGGAGGAAGGGAGGAGAGGAGTCAGCGTGGAGGGGAACATGAGGACTTTAGCCTGCATGAACGACAGATCCGGCAGACCGGAGATCACTCGCCGAGCCTCTTCACTCAGATTCTCCTCCTTCTGCACAGGCTTTCTGCTGAGAGAGAAACATTTAAAACAGAGATCACATCAGAGAGAAAGAGATCAAAGAGATCAGACAGAATAGACATAGATCAGACAGATCAGAGAACGATATCAGACAGAATAGACATTGATCAGACAGATCAGAGAACGATATCAGACAGAATAGACATTGATCAGACAGATCAGAGAACGATATCAGACAGAATAGACATTGATCAGACAGATCAGAGAACGATATCAGACAGAATAGACATTGATCAGACAGATCAGAGAACGATATCAGACAGAATAGACATTGATCAGACAGATCAGAGAACGATATCAGACAGAATAGACAGATCAGACAGATCAGAGAACGATATCAGACAGAATAGACAGATCAGACAGATCAGAGAACGATATCAGACAGAATAGACAGATCAGACAGAATAGACATAGATCAGACAGAATAGGCATAGATCAGACAGAATAGAGATCAGAATAAGAGATCAGACAGAATAGACAGATCAGACAGAATAGGCATAGATCCGACAGAATAGAGATCAGAATAAGAGATCAGACAGAATGGACATAGATCAGACAGAATAAGTATAGATCAGACAGAATAGGCATAGATCAGACAGAGATCAGACAGAATAGACAGATCAGACAGAATAGAGATCAGAATAGGAGATCAGACAGAATAAACAGATCAGACAGAATAGAGATCAGACAGAATAGGCATAGATCCGACAGAATAGGCATAGGTCCGACAGAATAGAGATCAGATTAAGAGATCAGACAGAATAGACACAAATCAGACAGAATAGGCATAGATCCGACAGAATAGAGATCAGAATAAGAGATCAGACAGAATAGACACAAATCAGACAGAATAGGCATAGATCAGACAGAATAGGCATAGATCCGACAGAGATCAGACAGAATAGAGATCAGAATAAGAGATCAGACAGAATAGACGGATCAGACATATATCAGACAGAGAAGACATAGATCAGACAGATCAGAGAATGATATCAGACAGAATAGACGGATCAGAATAAGAGATCAGACAGAATAGACGGATCAGACAGATCAGTATAAGAGATAAGACAGAATAGACAGATCAGAGAAAGAGATCAGACAGAATAGACGGATCAGACAGATCAGTATAAGAGATAAGACAGAATAGAAAGAGATCAGAGAAAGAGATCAGACAGAATAGAGATCAGAACAAGAGATATGACAGATCGAAGAAAAAGAATAGACAGAGATCAGAGAATAAGAGACACATCAGATCAGAACAACAGATTACACATATCAGGCAGATCCGAGAAAGAGAGACATCGGATCACGTAGATCATAGAGAGGTCAGATCAGATCTCAGAGAGTTCAGAGAAAGAGATCAGACAGAATAGACAGATCAGAGAAACAGACATATCAGATCAGAACAAGAGGTCACATCAGAGACAGAGAGAACAAAAAGATCAGGATACTGGACAGATCAGAACAAGATATATGATAGATCAGACTGTTCAGATCATAAAGAGATTAGGCAGATCAGAGAAAGAGAGACAGCCAGAACAAGTGATCAAGAGACAGAGATCAGACCGATTTAAAAGAGAGATCAGACCGATCAAAGAAAGATATCAGAGCAAACAATCACATACGATCAAAAAACACCAGATAGCTTCAGTACATAAACATTTTCTATTGTTTTTTGCATTACTTTAGTGACAAAACATCCTAAATCAGTAGCTACCACAATTTATAACATTCCTTTCTTGACTTATTGTTTGATCAGACGTAGAAAACAAAAATGCGAAATAACCATATTTTTATAAGGACAATATCTGAACGCCAATCATTAAATTAACTAATAAAACTAGTACCACACTTAAAAAATAAAAAATATGAGCAGCACGATAGAGGCATGCAGTATGTACTAATAAAGGTTTCAAACAGCAGAAAGTAGCATAGGCATCACATGACCTTCATCCAGTTGTTGCATTTTTATTTAATTCTGTGTAAAAACACCTGACTTTTGACAGATCAAATAATGAGTCCATGCCTAAAGAAGACCTGCTGTTCTGAGCTTATCCGGATCTGTCGTGTGGCTCCTCCTGGTGGCCCAGCAGCAGTACTGTGAATGTGAGAAGTTCACTGACCTGGTGGAGGTGCTGGTCTTCTCCACGGTCGACATGAGGCGAGCAAACGCATCCACGACTCTACTGCTGCCTCCGCTGACGTCCAGCTTCGCTTGGGTCAACTCGTACAGCTCCGGGTCCACGCCTGCACACGCAAATCAGCACACTTGTGATACACCAGCGTATGCATGCATGCAACAACGGTCGTTTGAACGGACGGTTAAAGATATAGATGCAAATAGAGCAGAAATCAAGAAGCTTTGGTGTTAAACTGGAAATGTTTCAGCAAACCTGGTATGGAGGTGGCCGTGCTGGAGGGCGACTCGTCCACAGGACCGAAAAAATCGAGGTTGAGCAGAGAGGAGCCTCCACTCGCTACAGAACGAGGGATGGTGAAAGAGGAGAGAAAGGTTGTGGACAGAGAACACAGGAAAGCAGAAGTTGACATATGCTCAGGTCTGGATTAGCGATGCAACTACATGACTGGATTAGTGCTGGGTTCTGTTAGCGAGAAGCATGAAGAGCACACGCACATCAACCTAAACGTGGAGACTGTACAAGCGTGTAGTTTTCGCCACACGAGGCACGTTTCCATATTTTTGAGAATGAGAAAAGCTTGTTTCTCTGCGACGTTCCTCATCAAGAAACGACTGATCGCTCTTACCGTCCAGAGGGTTTGTAAGGCCACTGCTGCTCCAGTCAAACTGAACGGGAGGAAGAGACTCCTGACGACAGAAAAAGACACCATATCACATTTGACAAAGTAATGCAAAAAATTATAATTAAAAATCTAAATGAAAATTTTTTGTTTGTGTGACAATCACGTTTTCTTTCTCTTTTATGTGCAGGACTTGGTTTATTATTTCATTAATGATTGTCGCCCAGTTATTTCCCTTAGAAATACAGTTGTTGTAATGTTTTTAACTCAAGAAAGTTCTGTTATAAACTGTGGTAACTACTGATTTGGGATGCTTTGTCACAAAAATCATGTACAAAAAAAAGCTTCCTATAGAAACGCTGTTCTAAAGTTTACGTTTTGACATCTTTCTCTCACAAAAAGTGCTTCAAATAATAGCTTAATTATCCATCACTTCATCAGACTGGCATCTTAAATGACCATAGTAGTCTATTTACCTCCATCATTCTTGTTTTTATTTTTTTTCCAATTATTATATATTAAATTTTATTTGCATAGATTAAATGTGGTCTTGCTACGGTTCAATTTTGACAATTTATAACTCACAAAAGCATTCAAGCATTAGTGGCAAATATTTAGATGCATTATATTTCAGGTGTAGTTTTCATTTACAATAATCATTAACTGGCCTTTGGTAAATAAGTCAAATTTATATTTTGCAATGATACAAGAAATCCAGCAGTTGAGATTTACTATGTAGTATATATAGTGCTTAATTCAAGTATGTATGCAAATAAAGTTATATATTCAACCTTATATAGAGAGGTGTGTAACGTGTACTATTCTAGCAGGTGAAGGCTCACCTGGGCGGTATCAGGTGGACAGGTGTTCAGCTCTGGGGCGACTGAAGGAGATTGTGCTATTGAGGCGATCATTTCAGCGGCGGAGACGGGCTTCGCCGGCTCTTTCGTGGGTTCCAGCATCCCCTGCAGACCGACAGTCATCAAAGATGATTGATTAAACACATATGAGCTTTAGAGGACGTCTAATATAAACCAGCGTCCATCTTTCTCACACACACAGACACGGCTCGCCTGCAGGGCTTCACTCACCAGACTGGCAGCATACATTGGCACAATCACAGGCTGCTTTTTATGGCCCGTGAACAGCTGAGGAGAAAGAGAAGAGGCAAAGTTAAAGAGGAAGAATACAGCTTCTTGGCCAAATCACATAACCAAACTCACTATGTTTCTGGTGTCGATACCAAGCGAGCAAAGCAGCACTTTATTGGTATGAGAGCCGCCCCATTGGTACCGGAGGCCGTAGGAGTTATTAACATCCTGCAGCTGGTGCCACACGTCCCGCAGTGCCCTACAAAACCCGCAGGAGGAGACCGAGAGCGTTTCATTGACCACAGCACAACAAAGATGACGTAATTGAGGTAACTGGCCACCAGCAGCACTTAGCTCCTCACCCATTGGTCGTCCCTCTGTCAGCGTCTTCATGTTGTGATGCGTCAGGAGGTTTGAGGAAGCTGTTGAGCGTGGTCACCTCTTCCTCTACCTGAGGGGCGACAACCGGCTCGAAACTGGCCTGGAAAATCTTCTCCAAACGCCTGACCAATGCAGACTTAATAAAACACAGAAAGACAGAGGAAAATAGTGAACAGAGAGAGCATCAGAAGGCTTTTATAATGTTACAAAAGATAAATGTTGTTCTTTTTCTGTTCTTCAAATAATCTTGAATAAATTATCACGGTTTTCACAAATATATGAAACTGTTAATGATGAGAAATGCTTCTTTAGCAGCAAATTAGTATGATTTCTGAAGGATCATGTGACACTAAACTTATGATGCTAAAAATTCAGCTTTGATCACAGAAATAAATGGCATTTGTCTAAATAGAAAAGTTTTATAATTGTAATAATACTACACAATATCACACATTTTACAGTATTTTTGATCAAATAAATGCAGCCTTGGTGAGCAGAAGAGATTTTTAGATTTGTTGAATGGTAGCGTACTTATTACATTTCATTTATTACTGAAAGGTACTGATAAAAAAATAGCTCAGTTCAAAAAGCCTAGTGTTTATGTATCTTTATGCTTATCAGAGATAGAAAACAATATGTAATTTGACAGAAATAGTGTGTAGTTGTATTCAGCATATTATTAGTATTGACCTAATAACTGGCACAGTGAATGAATGAAATAGAGATTTGCGCTTAATCAATCGTGTATACAGAGTAAACAACCCTGTCCAGGTTCATTCCTCAATCTGATTTAATTTCCCCTGCCAGTTACTGTCAGGACAACAACACGAAGAATAGAATGGGGCAAAGTAAAAGCTATAAACATCAAACTAGTATTTTTAAGGAATCAGACTTACCATTGTACAACCTTTGTGGTCCTCCGCAGCAGTAGGGGGCGCCGTAACTGGCTGGCTTTCCTGCCAATCATCTCTGTTTTGTTCTGTAGCCGCTGCATTCTGTTCCTGCCCAAACGTTGCCCACGACTCCCCTCCATTCTGGCTCTGATCCGGCTCAGAGAAAGCCTGCCATCCTTCATTATCGCCCACCTGCGCAGAGCTAAAATCCGCGAAACTGTCACTTCCAGGAAAATCCGCAAACGTCGTTGCCTCCTCACCCACTAAGTCTGTCGATTCTTTTGATATGTCAAAATCGCCAAAGTCATCATCGTCGACCTCCACCGGGGGACTCGGGTCCGGCTCGGGCTGAGAGACGTCCTGCTGGTCAAAATCAGCAAATCCAGTCGCGCTGGCATCTCCAAAGTCCCCGAAATCTCCAAAATCCTCCTCGTCGTCCTCGACCAGCTGGCTGTGGTCGGCCGGACTGGCCGTCTCCTCCTGAAGCGGAGGCGAGGGTACGGATCCCGTCGTGCTAAAGTCGCCAAATTCTTCAAGCGCGTCTGTCGATAGCGGCCGACCAAAGGACGTCTCCGTCTCCGTCTCTAAAGTCTCATTCTCGGAGCCTTTCTCATCTGATTGTTCGCCACAAGACTTATCCTCAGTAGAGTCGGGCGACACCCTGTTCCCGTCGGTTTCGCTAAAAGAGACACCGTTAAGGGCTAGCGTTGTGCTAACGACTTCAGTAGTCTCAGCTTCCAGCTCCCTTCGATCTAAATCCGACCCTTCGTGCAACCCCCAGTCACCGTTGCTGAAACTTTCAGAGATTTCCGAAAAGCATCCAAACCCTGTGTTTCTTGAGTCCCTGCTATCGTCTTCTAAACTAGCTCCTCGCTCGTCAACACTGTCGCTAGCATCATTCTGTGGCGGTACGCACACTTGATTTGAATGTTTCCAGACTGCGTCTGAAGGCTGGTTGCGTTCAGCGTTTGAAAAAGCAGAGAAATCTGCAAAATCATCTGGACTGATATCTAATTCGTTGGTTTTGTGTGGCGTAGGTGGGCTTAGACCTTGGTCTAACGTCGCAAACCCGTTCGTTAGCACTTCAACTGTGCCATTGCAGCCAATGGCGTCGCTTTCAGTCCGAGACCCCGTTGCGAACTCCAGGGATGTGACGTGAGCTTGGTGCTCGCTGAGCTTGCTAACCGTTCTACCGTTGGGCTTGGGGGGTTGGCCAGAGCCAGGCGTCACGCCGTTAGCTTTCGCGGACCCGGCGGGTTGAGCGGACAGTCCCACGATTCTTCCGTTGCTCAGCAGCTCCGGCGGCGATGTGGCGTTCAAAGCCCGAGACTGGTTGAAGGTGGTGGGCGTGTCGAACTCCGAGAAGCTGGTGCTGTTCGGGACGCCGGTGAAGTCGCTGAATTCGTCGTCCTCGTCCTCGACGCCGTCCTGCATCGGGGGCGGAGAGGAGGAGTACATGTGTATCACGTCAGGCTCCATGGGGCCTTGAGCAGAAACACAGCCGAGAGCTCACACCTGCTGCAAAGCAAGCAATGCACAGATTAGCATTCAGGAATACGACTAACAAAACATTAAAGTACAAATGGAGGGTAATTTATTCTCAGGGCCTTTCATCTAATTCTACATATCAATATTTTCCAATTAGACATTGGTTTTTACAAAAGAGTTTGACGGTTTGAGAAAACGTTTTCTTTTTCAGGCTAAATAAATACAATGCATGCACGATTAATAAAATAAAAAATGCATGGATGGGTGCAATTATCAAAGTGCAATGCAAAATATGAATTTAATAGAATACACATAGCCTGCTGCGTGTTTCAGAGTAACGTGTGGCACTGTGTTCATTTACACCAGTAAAACATGATCTGGTTCACAGTAAATGCTAATCCACATCTAAATCTAGGCTATGCTATGTCATAAGATAACATGCATTTGAAACTGCAACATGCACCAATCATCTTCCTATTTTATAATGAGAAGTGCCTATCGATAAAAGTGCTTAAAAATGAGTTTTAAGGTCTCGCTGTGTTTTTACACCAAAATAAAGCTATAGCTATACTGTAAAATTAGTCCAATCAAATTAAAGTCAATTTTATATATGATATCAATATATGATATTACAATAGTAAGTTATTATTGTTTAAATATTTTTATTTAGTAATAATAATTATACAAATATTACAGTCATATTGATATATATAGTCACAATTGTTTTTATCACATTTTTTAAATGATAAAAAAAAAATAATCACACCCCGAATCGCAGCACTACAATGCATGTAACATGACTGTTGGACAGCTACTAATATCATTAAAGTGTCCGAATGCTCTCAGGATTAGTCCATAACCATAATTAGATTTAATGTGAAACACAAAAAGTCATTTGGAAATGATTTCTGACACAGCAACAGAAGATCAGCTCTCCTGCAACGCTGCATGTTTTAATCGCAACAGCTGCATTATCACTCATGCTTGCTCTTTAACGAACTCAAGCCTCGTGTTAGTACATCAGCATCGTCCTACATCTAATTACTGGTGTTTGCAAAGACAAGCAACACCTTCCTATTGCTCTACATATAGTGCTTTAAGCCCTAGATATTGAACTAGTGAGTAAATCATCACACGCCGTTTGTGTAGCTCACAAGCCGGTTTTGAGGAGACAACATCAATAAATCTTGACATGAATTAGACGTGTGCTTATTTTCTGATCCCCATTGTAACACCGCTAAGCAATCGCCCTCTGTTGGCAGCGCTCATTACAATAGTGCTCAAGGGCATGTTTACAGGAACAGGTTCTTGTTGTCTACCTCAAACCAATTTAACAAGAGACGGTCTTCAAATCAGACGCTAATTAAGTGCTAAGTGTGACTTAAGCGGGAATAAAGCACACGGATGCAGTCACTCAATGCAGTAGCTTACAAAGGAGAGCAAAAGCACAAACAGGGCTTTTAAATGCTGTATAGTATCGCTCTGGGAGCTTCGTCAGAGCTGTTTGCTCAAAAGGTGTGTCAGATCTTTGCCAAACCTCAGTTTACATCCACAGCACTTCAGTGGCCTACGTCTGATAGACATCTTATAGCACACGACACAAAACAATGTTTCTATCAGAAAGCATCGCCAGATTTACAAACGAATTATTTACTCCTCTGGTTTATATTATTGTAAATTAAAACTATATCACGCAATAACCAGCTTCATGGATTTGATGGGATTGACAGTGATACTCAACTTTTATTACATTTTGTAAATAACTGATATAAATAATCATAACCGGGCATTCATTTTATGATTATTATGAAACTGGTACTTTTAAAAACAGAAACAAAGTAAATTGTGCTAAACTACAGTTTATCATTTTAACTGCAGATTTCTATAATCTAGCACGGACACAAAACAATAACAAATGTCTCACTTAATTATTTACTCCTCTAGTTTATATTATTAAGAATTAAAAATGTACATGCATTTAATCAGATTGACAGAGATACTCTAATTAGGACACACTACATATATAAATAAATATCTATAATTATAATTGTATATTCATAGTACACATATCAAGACTGAAATGTAGCAATATAACTAATATAGTTTCTAAACTAAGTGACAGTATTTAAGTGCATAAGACACACTTTAGGAGTAAAGTTATTAAATCCATTCATCACAGCTGTTAAGAAACATCAGGCCTTCAGCACATAAACTGATCACACTACTCTTCATAACTTTATAAACCTGACGAGGAGGTTAGTGTAGACTAAACTATGATGATCCGAGATTAAATCTGGATTAAACTGACATTACGGCTTTCGGACAGAATCAAATCGGTTTTGGAGATGTTTACATTACGGCTAGCTGTTAGCCGTTAGCTTGATCACAACAGTCTAATAACACCTGACAGCATGAAATACGGTGTTTAAATCAGTCTAAATGAGCTGCTTCGGTCTAAACAATGACGTTAAGTTACCATACGAGTCGTGTTATTGTCCCACAAGAGATTCAGAAGAGCAAACTCAGTCTGTTAGCATACCAGCTCAGTCTAGCATCAGAACCCATAGATTAAGACGGGCGATGCTAGCAGGCTAACACTAGCATCAGTGCTAACGGCTAGCTGTCGCGCAGCTGTCAGTCATCGTCTTACCTCACGAGACCGGAGTGAAGTGTCCCATCCTCACGAGCGCATCCCGCGCACCGGCGTCACGGGAGATCCGCTCAGATCCCTCTGTCTCTCTGTGTGAGAGTGTGTGTGTGTGTGTGTGAGCTGTGGATCCTGCTCAGTCTTTTCCCGAGTATTACCCAGCATGCACCAGTGTGGCACAGCTGGGCTCTCGTGCTGATTGGGTGAGGCTGCTCTCTCAACTCACTCATGGATCATCCTCGTGCGAGCAAAACACCGTTTCTACTCGGAACAGAGATATTATACATATGTGTCAAATATTATTTTAATTTTTTTCACTATAGTACTGCACTATGTTTATTTAAGGTCATTTTAAAAGAATTAAGAATAATGTATTATTTATTTAATTTAGTATGTTATTTATTAATTAATTTCTTATTAATGAATCATTTATAATTAATAGTTATGAATAGTTTTAATTAATATTAAATGTATTGATTATCATACTTTTTATTTTTGTATTTATTTCTTTATTTTTACACTGCTTAGCCTAAAGACCCAATTTCTACAGTGAAAAGATAACATTATAAATATGTGTAAAATATATTGAGTCTTAAGTTACATCGTTTGTTTTCTACTCAGCATAGTACTTTACTGTTCTAGGCATTGTTTATTTATTAATAGTAATGTAATTTTACATCTATTTATTTTAATCTACTATTTATTATTTACCTTAAGCTATTTATGTATTATTTTAATATTTAAAATTGTTATATAATTGTTTTTATTTGAACCTACCTTTCTACACTGCCTAAAGACCCAATTTATACTGTAAAATTAATATTATTAAAATTAGCAAAATATAATTAGAAAAATATTATGTTTATATTGTTACAATGAGTTATTTCTACTCACTATAAACTGTATTGTATTATTTGTTTAGTTTATCTCTTATATATCTATTGTATAGATATATAATATATATCTATATATCTAGCATATCTATCTTTATTTAGCACACCAGTCAAATGCATGTATGAAATATCTTTCTGTATTCACCAAATATTACCTAACTTTAGTGTGTTTTTCTACAAGCACCTAGTTCATGCAAATGCTGAAACCGCCATCACTGACCATACAATATCATTAATTAGAAGCCTTTATTAATTAGGAACAATGTGTGTACAGTCAAGATCTTGACGTGACACACTGTGTGCTCAGAGACAATAAATACACAGAAAGCACTGGAATGCAATGGTTTTCTCCCTGATTTAATGCTGGTCTATAGTAACGAAAGCACCTAAATTAAGTTTAGCGGCTCATCACACCGTCTCGTTAACGCAGCTAAACATAAAATGCATTGGTCTGAAGTATGTTTAAGTGGAATTACAATGAAAGATGTAAGACAGATGCAACTCTCAAATCACCCTGTTTATGTTATATACTCATATACTCATATTCAGGGAATAATAAACCTCACCGGAGTACATCAGCTGGAGAGTTACAGTTACGCGCTCATATATCGCTTTCACTGACGCTGTACAATGTTAAACGCTCTGTTAGTTCAGCATCTGTATCTTCAATCTTTAATGCCAGAGAGTCGGCATGAAATCCAAACGCACTCTTTTTGCTTTCTGAAGGCATGCTTCTGGTCCCATTGACTTATTGGTATGTTTACTATTTTGTCTTCATAAGTTGTGCTTCTTCTGAAATTCCTCTCCTGATGTCTGTCGTCCAAAACGATGAAATAAGTGTCAGTTTAGCCCTGAAATCCAGAGGTTTTCTCAAAGGGTTTTTAGTTAAATACCTGAAATAAGCTCGGTGGTGAACACAAGCTCACAATATTTGCACGTTTTATGTTTCACGTGTAGCTTTCACAGCTTCATTGTGCTTATAATCGTGCTCTTGCACACTAATTTATAACTCAAACTTTCAGGATTTTTTTTTTTAAGTCACATGACTTCATTTACATTTAGTTTTTACTTTTCGTGATTGTGTTTAGGATTCGAAATTGATTATAATAATGGACAAAATGAGTCAAAATCACAAACTTTTCTGCAATAATCCAAAATCATAAATTGAGTTTTTGACAAATGATGCAAACTTATGGGTTGGACTACAAAAACACATCAAGTCCCACCCTACGTTTCTCTATTTGAATATCCCGCTGCACTCAGAAAAACAACCTAAATTGGATGCGAATGGCATTTCATGTTGACTTGCGCTAAAATGCTACTGACGATCGTGATGCTCATAGCACCAAATGCTCCTTATACGCATGAAAATGCACGAGCTGTGTATTCTCCTTCGGCGTCACAGTCTTTAATGCTCAGCTGGGAGCTGGGCGTCAGTTGAGCTTGGTGATGGTCAGGCTGCCGCTGATCTGTATGGTGTCGATGGCGTCAGCGGCGTCACGCGATGGTAGAAGTCAAAGAGCTGATGGCCGTCCACGAACACGCGGAAGCGCGGGTGCTCGCAATGAATCTCAACCTGGACGAGCAACAAGAGAGAAAACTCAGAGGAGGCTGCAGACGCCAACAGCTTCAGTGTGCATGTGTTCATGCTCCTGCTGTTTTGTGAGGAAAATGAGTTTTAAACACTTATTTACTCTCTTTGCATATTCATCAGTCGCTCAACATATTGACATTTATGCATTAACTTTGCATTCAAGTTCTACCTTTGATTAATTCATGCATTTGCTGGGAACTGAACCCATGATGTTGGCATGAGCCTAAACCAGCCTCAATTAACCCTATAAAGCCCACTGTATCGTATTTGGTACACAAAGGTCTGTAATTGATAAACATGATCAAAACCAGGCTGTTGTTACCCCTTTTTCTGATTATTATTTCATTTGTTTATAGGGTTAACAAGACTTCATTAATACCAACAAGTCAACTATTTAGTAGACAGCCAAACATTCAGTTTTGCAAATACGCATCCCTAAAAAACATGCCGTGATTCTGTTGAATTCAGGTGAAGACACTGACCCTTAAAGGCTGCTCTGCGATGAAGGGGAAGTAGGGTATTGACCTCTCCTCCTCGCCCCAGCTATCAGACACACAGGCGTTTCGCAAAATCTCCCGGTCTTCGAACCGCACACACATATCCAGAGCGACGTCCCCGCAGCCGCACGTCAGACTGATGTCAAAACTGCCCCAGAGAGAGAGAGAGAGAACAGTCAACATGGAGTTAAAATCAGCTAAAACTGCCCCAGAGAGAGAGAGAGCAGGAACAGACAACATAGAGTTAAATCAGCTAAAACTGCCCCAGAGAGAGAGAGCATGAACAGACAACATAGAGTTAAAATCAGCTAAAACTGCCCCAGAGAGAGAGAGCAGGAACAGTCAACATAGAGTTAAAATCAGCTAAAACTGCCCCAGAGAGAGAGAGCATGAACAGACAACATGGAGTTAAATCAGCTAAAACTGCCCCAGAGAGAGAGAGCATGAACAGTCAACATAGAGTTAAAATCAGCTAAAACTGCCCCAGAGAGAGAGAGCATGAACAGACAACATAGAGTTAAAATCAGCTAAAACTGCCCCAGAGAGAGAGAGCATGAACAGACAACATAGAGTTAAAATCAGCTAAAACTGCCCCAGAGAGAGAGAGCATGAACAGACAACATAGAGTTAAATCAGCTAAAACTGCCCCAGAGAGAGAGAGAGCATGAACAGACAACATAGAGTTAAAATCAGCTAAAACTGCCCCAGAGAGAGCATGAACAGTCAACATAGAGTTAAATCAGCTAAAACTGCCCCAGAGAGAGAGAGAGCATGAACAGTCAACATAGAGTTAAATCAGCTAAAACTGCCCCAGAGAGAGAGCATGAACAGTCAACATAGAGTTAAAATCAGCTAAAACTGCCCCAGAGAGAGAGAGAGCAGGAACAGTCAACATAGAGTTAAATCAGCTAAAACTGCCCCAGAGAGAGAGCATGAACAGACATCATAGAGTTAAATCAGCTAAAACTGCCCCAGAGAGAGAGAGAGCAGGAACAGTCAACATAGAGTTAAATCAGCTAAAACTGCCCCAGAGAGAGAGAGCATGAACAGTCAACATAGAGTTAAATCAGCTAAAACTGCCCCAGAGAGAGAGAGCAGGAACAGTCAACATAGAGTTAAATCAGCTAAAACTGCCCCAGAGAGAGAGAGCAGGAACAGTCAACATAGAGTTAAATCAGCTAAAACTGCCCCAGAGAGAGAGAGAGCAGGAACAGTCAACATAGAGTTAAATCAGCTAAAACTGCCCCAGAGAGAGAGAGCATGAACAGACAACATAGAGTTAAAATCAGCTAAAACTGCCCCAGAGAGAGAGAGCATGAACAGACACATAGAGTTAAATCAGCTAAAACTGCCCCAGAGAGAGAGAGCATGAACAGTCAACATAGAGTTAAAATCAGCTAAAACTGCCCCAGAGAGAGAGAGCATGAACAGACATCATAGAGTTAAATCAGCTAAAACTGCCCCAGAGAGAGAGAGAGCAGGAACAGTCAACATAGAGTTAAATCAGCTAAAACTGCCCCAGAGAGAGAGAGAGCATGAACAGACAACATAGAGTTAAATCAGCTAAAACTGCCCCAGAGAGAGAGAGAGCATGAACAGACATCATAGAGTTAAATCAGCTAAAACTGCCCCAGAGAGAGAGAGCATGAACAGACAACATAGAGTTAAAATCAGCTAAAACTGCCCCAGAGAGAGAGAGAGCAGGAACAGACAACATAGAGTTAAAATCAGCTAAAACTGCCCCAGAGAGAGAGAGCATGAACAGACATCATAGAGTTAAATCAGCTAAAACTGCCCCAGAGAGAGAGAGCATGAACAGACAACATAGAGTTAAATCAGCTAAAACTGCCCCAGAGAGAGAGCAGGAACAGACAACATAGAGTTAAAATCAGCTAAAACTGCCCCAGAGAGAGAGAGCAGGAACAGACATCATAGAGTTAAATCAGCTAAAACTGCCCCAGAGAGAGAGAGAGCATGAACAGTCAACATAGAGTTAAATCAGCTAAAACTGCCCCAGAGAGAGAGAGAGAGCATGAACAGACAACATAGAGTTAAAATCAGCTAAAACTGCCCCAGAGAGAGAGAGCAGGAAGACAACATAGAGTTATCATTTTAATGTTGGTCATAATGGTGGTACTTGGAAAGCCAAATATTTTCTGAGGTGGTACTTGGTGTAAAAAGTTTGAAAACCACTGCTCTAGTACAGGTGTGTGTGTGTGTGTGTGTGTGTGTGTGTGTGTGTGTGTGTGTGCGTGTGTGTGTGAGCACGTACAGGTGAGAGCGTGCGTGCGTGCGTGCGTCGTGTGTTGCTTGTGTGTGTGTGTGTGTGTGTGTGTGTGTGTGTGAGACATAAGCTACCTGTCCGGATCTGCATTCACGACGCCCATGATGGTGATTTTCTTCCCCGGTCTCATCCCGCCCCGGATGCCGCCGCAGAACGGCACGGCCTGTCAAACACATCACAGCAACGTGAGACAACACAACATGCACATGCAAACAAAACCACATCTGTCAGGTCATTACCAGTTTCTGTTGCTCATCTTTTTGTGGTGACATACACTGAGGCTCCCCGAAAGAACTGCTCTGATTTCTGTTTCTCTGTGGTGGATAAAGTACAACCAGGATGTTAAGAGACGGCCGTTTGTGCAAAAAACATGCAAATCACATGTATAGATACACACACAGCACGGAGCAGGTGGAAACACTGATTCACTAAGTCATGATGACACAGGAACATACAAATGCACAATATCCAAGCTGCTTTCTTTTACACACAATGAAAGTGAATGGGGACTGGAGCTGTCAAGCCCCCAGAGGACTAACAGAACCATACAAATATCCTAAATGCACTTCATATTAACTATATTCCAAGTCTTTTTAATCTAAATCATCTCAACTAAGACATCAAATTGCATAACTGAAAACAAACATGTTTATGCAACAAACTTGTTCCTCACACAAAGGTTGTGTGGCTCTGTAAGATAATTTTTTGTCATGTTTGGAGCGTGACAGCTCCAGTCTCCATCCACTCCCATTGTAAGAGACCTGTCAACATTCTGCTAAAACACCTCTACAACTACATTTATGCAGGTTTGAAAGGATACATAATAAGAGTGAATGAGATTGGAGCGGTCAAGCCCCCAGAGATCAAAAAGCGTCATAAAAATATCCCATAATAACAATATTCCTGGTCTTTTGTTTATCAAAAGTCTGTGCTCTCAAATCTCTATGTGCTTCTGCATAATTAAAGTTGTCAGCTATACAAAAACATCTTAGAACCAATAACATTTGACAAAACTGAAAACAAACTGTTTATGCGCCGAATTTGTTCTTCACACAAAACTACCGTCGCTTCATAAGACAATGTATAATAACATAACATTGACATACGTTTTTGGTCATGCATGGAATCTGACAGCTCCAGTCCCCATTCACTTACATTGTAAAAGAAGCGTTAATGTTCTGCTAAACATGTTAGGAGGAAACCAGGGTAAGTAGATGATGCCTGTTATTTAAATGTGCACTATTCCTTTAAAACATCTAGTCTGGCTCTCACTGTGCTGACTGACAAACTTGTTTCCGTGTGTGAAGCAGGACACAAAACCCGCGGCACTCTTCATGATGA
>CM050416.1:35302448-35337448 GCA_027564155.1 Gymnocypris eckloni scoliostomus
CTTTGCACTTTGTTGAGTTGTACTGATTTGTGTTTTTCACACTTGTTTATGTTTGTTTGTAATTGTTTGTGTGTTATTTTGTTGTTTGATGTATTTGTGCATGTTTGCTACTTTGTATTTTTATTCACGTTTCTTGTTTCTTTTGTTGCTTTGCACTTTGTTTAGTTGTGCTGTGTGTTTGTGTTTCTTTGCACATTTATTTAAGGTTGTTTTCTCGTTCTGTTTACACTGATGTTTGTATTGTTATTTTGCATCTGTGTTCATGTGTGTGTTTTGTTGTGCACTTGTTTATCTCTCTTCATGCACATGAGAGGTTTAAGCTCTGTCATTTGTGGCTGTGAGAGTTGCTGATGTTTGTTGTGTCGGAAACAGCGATGTCTATCGCCTGCTATTTTTATGTTTGTGGCTTCATCGCGTGCCAGCGCCCACTTTTCGTGACTGTTTGACCCTGACAGAGCAAAACAGTACCGATGCCAACCCACACTGAGAGGAAGTGAAACCATCTCCGTGATATTTTGAGACGCTCTCCTTATTCTGCAGACATTATTACTCACTTGTGTGTTATCGAATGTGTCTTTTCTGGATAGTACTCTCTGTATATATTATCATTTATATTTGTTGCGTGGTTTTTTGCACTAGTCTCAGTGGCGCCACCCTACAGGCGGGAATAAGACTAACATCTGTGGCTTTAGATTTTTTTTTGTGCTGGTTTCAGAGGCGTATGGTAGGAGGAGGACAAACTAAACTTAGCAACTGAACGCTTAGTCATTCGTTCAGTGCCACAGATTAGTGTAACCTGCTTTTGTTGGGTTTTTCGCTTGCAGATGTCTTATGGCGAGACCGTGATGGTGGAGCATTGATGAAGCAAGATCAAGAAGGGAAGCAAGTGTTTGAGCTGAAGACCAAAGTGATGTTGGCGCCTGATCAGGAGCTGCTGAGCTCTTCCATACCCATCAAATACGGAGAGCTCATCGTCCTCGGGTACGAATAACCATATTTACATTTGGGGTTAGCAAACTCACTAATGCAGCATTGTGTACTAACGTTTTGTCTCCACAGCTACAACGGCTCCCTCCCGAACGGAGACCGGGGCAGAAGAAGGAGTCGTTTCGCTCTGTTTAAGAGACCCAGAGCCAGTGGAGTCAAACCCAGCACCGTCCACAGCACATGCAGTCCACAGACCGCCAAGGTACACGCCCATAATCATTTTATATGTCTTTAAAAGCTCATTTACGTGAGCTGGTTTTCTTATCATTCTTCGCTGCCGGTGCATCTAAAGCATGTGTAGCATGCCACACATTTATCCAGAG
The DNA here is from genome assembly GCA_027564155.1 of Gymnocypris eckloni scoliostomus. Classification (NCBI taxonomy): domain Eukaryota; kingdom Metazoa; phylum Chordata; class Actinopteri; order Cypriniformes; family Cyprinidae; genus Gymnocypris; species Gymnocypris eckloni. The sequence continues at coordinate 35,303,759 of CM050416.1, forward strand.
TGACTTCACCCTCGCATTTCATTGTCATCTGTTACACTTGCATGTCTGAATATGATAAATGAACTGTAAGCTGATTTGACTGATGCAAATATTATGCCCCGGCATGCTTTTGATAAGGTTTATGGTGTTTCTGCAGTCCATCAGCAACAAAAACCAGCACAGTGTGTCGTATACGCTGTCCAGGGCGCAGACGGTAGTCGTGGAGTACACACGACAGCACCACCGACATGTTTCAGGTGTGTTTGTTTCTTCAGGTAACTGTGTGTTTGAGTTGTGTACAGACTTGGATCTGGTTTGCATCCTTTAAACCAGTGACGCAACCAAATGCAAAACCAAAATTAGCTGAAACCGAAAATAAAGTTGATTTAATCATCAATTAATCACATTGATTTAATAATAAACACTCAAATAAAAACAGTTCTACATACACCTTTAGATTGCACATAAAGATGTTTTTATATCAACTTCTTAATTATATAATTATCGTTTTTGCAATATAAACATTTAATTGGTATCTGTCATTAAAAACTTGTTTTCGTGACATCAAATATTGAAGACAAAAGGTTAAGTAAAATATAATAATGTAATCATGCATGTGTTTTTCTTGAGTTAAATATGTTTACAAGCTGTTTTACTGACATCTTTCCGAGGTTGAAACACCGATTGAGCGATTGATACATTACAATAAGTTGAAATCTCAACACCTTCTGATGTTCATTCATGTTTATTTTGTACTATATCTAGTATTAAAGAAGAAGAGATGATCTCTTCATGTGGAACTTGAAATGAGGCAGTACAGTGACCGGTCAAGCTACGTTACAGAGCATCAAAACCACATTCATTGATTGAATTGTGTGATAAAATGGACAGAAAATCGACAGAATCAACTAAAAACGGCTCAGACTAAAAGATCTCGGTGTATCAAAAATAGAGATAAATGGATTTTATCAATGCCCTCCAAAAACCAAAAATGTATTTCCAATTGTTTACATTTTGTTGCATTGCCACTTCACGCAGAAAGTGCATATGAATAAACTGCACAGTTAGTGGTGCAATATACACTCTCTGTAAACACTGAAAGTTCTTCATTTCTTCATTCATGTCGATCTGTTTTTACTCCGTGTGTCACACAGTTTCCCCTTAATCATTGCAGGACCCTCTTTCTTTTGCAGATCGGCCGGTCCACTGAAAGCCCCATTGATTTCGTGGTGATGGACACGGTGCCTGGTTGTCACGGCAAAAGCGACACGCTGTCGTCTCAGAGCACTATATCGCGATTCGCGTGTCGGATCGTGTGTCAGAGAGCGCCGCCCTACACCGCGCGCATCTACGCCGCCGGCTTCGACTCGTCCAAAAGCATCTTCCTGGGGGTGGGTCAAACACACTCTCTCTCTCTCCTCTCTAACAGTCTTTCATACTCATCCATCCCTCATCCATCCGCTCCACGATGCTTTCATGTGTTCATCTGTCCACTATCACTCATCTTGGAGAGACTGGACATGAACAAGTGAGTGAGGAATGAACTAATTCATTAACTACACTGCCGTTCGAAAGTTTGCGGTCAGTATATCTGTGAATAAGTGAGTGATTTAGTGAATGAAGTAGACGAACGAATGCGTCGGTGAATGAAGTAGACGAACGAATGAATCGGTGAATGAAGTAGACGAACAAATGAATCTGTGAATGAAGTAGACGAGCGAATGAATCGTGAAGTGACGAGCGAATGAATCGGTGAATGAGGCACGAACGAATGAATCGGTGAACGAAGTAGACGAACGAATGAATCGGTGAACGAAGTAGACGAACGAATGAATCGGTGAACGAAGTAGTGAGCGAGCAGAATGAATCTGTGAATGAAGTAGGCGAACAAATGAATGAATCGTGAATGAAGTAGACGAACGAATGAATCGGTGAATGAAGTAGACGAACAAATGAATGAATCTGTGAATGAAGTAGACGAACGAATGAATCGATGAAGTAGACGAACGAATGAATCGGTGAATGAAGTTGACGAACGAATGAATCGGTGAATGAAGTAGGCCGCGAATGAATCGGTGAATGAAGTAGACGAGCAGATGAATCGGTGAATGAAGTGACGAGCGAATGAATCGGTGAATGAAGTAGGCGAGCGAATGAATCGGTGAATGAAGTGAGCGAGCGAATGAATCGATGAAGTAGACGAACGAATGAATCGGTGAATGAAGTAGACGAACGAATGAATCAGTGAATGAAGTAGACGAGCAGAATGAATCGATGAAGTAGACGAATGAATCGGTGAATGAAGTAGGAGCAGATGAATCAGTGAATGAAGTAGGTGAACAAATGAATGAAGTGAGCGAGCAGATGAATCGGTGAAGTAGCGACGATGAATGTAGTGACGAGCGAATGAATCGTGAATGAAGTAGACGAGCAGATGAATCGGTGAATGAAGTAGGAGAATGAATCGGTGAATGAAGTAGACGAACGAATGAATCGGTGAATGAAGTAGACGAACGAATGAATCGGTGAACGAAGTAGACGAACGAATGAATCGGTGAATGAAGTAGACGAACGAATGAATCTGAATGAAGTAGACGAACGAATGAATCGGTGAATGAAGTAGACGAACGAATGAATCGGTGAATGAAGTAGACGAACGAATGAATCGGTGAATGAAGTAGACGAACGAATGAATCGGTGAATGAAGTAGACGAACGAATGAATCGGTGAATGAAGTAGACGAACGAATGAATCGGTGAATGAAGTGACGAGCAGATGAATCGGTGAATGAAGTGACGAGCGATGAATGGGTGAATGAAGTGACGACGATGAATCGGTGAAAGTGAGCGAGCAGATGGTGAATGAGCCAGGCAGGATGAATCGGTGAATGATGTGACGAATGAATGATTCGAATGAAGTGACGAGCGAATGAATCGTGAATGAAGTAGACGAGCGAATGAATCGGTGTGAAGTAGGCGAGCAGATGAATCGGTGTGAAGTAGACGAGCAGATGAATCGGTGAATGAAGTAGGCGAGCAGATGAATCGGTGAAGGAAGTGACGAGCGAATGAATCGGTGAATGAAGTGAGCGAGCAGATGAATCGGTGAATGAGTAGAGCGACAGATGAATCGGTGAAGAGTAGGCGAGCGAATGAATCGGTGAATGAAGTGAGAGCAGAATGAATCGGTGAATGAAGTGGGCAGACGAATGAATCGGTGAATGAAGTAGACGAGCGAATGAATCGGTGTGAAGTGACGAGCAGATGAATCGGTGAATGAGTAGGCGACGAATGAATCGGTGAAGGAGTAGGCGAGCAGATGAATGAGAATGAAGTAGACGAATGAATCGTGAATGAGTGAGCGAGCAGAATGAATCGGTGAAAGTAGGCGAGCGAATGAATCGGTGAACGGTAGCGAGCAGATGAATCTGTGAATGAAGTAGGAGCGAATGAATGTGAATGAAGTGACGAGCAGATGAAAGCGGTGAATGAAGTGACGAGCAGATGAATCGGTGAATGAAGTAGACGAGCAGATGAATCGGTGGGAAGTCGAGAGATGAACCGGTGAGAGCTAGCAGACTAATGAATCGGTGAATGAAGTGACGAGCAGATGAATCGGTGAATGAAAGACGAGCGAATGAATCGGTGAGCAAGTGGGCGAGACTAATGAATCTGTGAATGAAGTAGGCGAGCAGATGAATCGTGAGCGAATGACGAGCAGATGAATCGGTGAATGAAGTAGACGAATGATTCGGTGAGCAGTAGGCACGAATGAATCTGTGAAGTAGAGCGAAATGAACCGGTGAGCGAAGTAACGACTAATGAATCGGTGAATGTGAGCGAGCAGATGAATCGGTGAATGAAGTGGTGACGAATGAATCGGTGAGCGGGTAGGCAACTAATGAATCTGTGAATGAAGTGGCGACGTGTGTGCGGTGAGCGTGCGAGATGTGTGGTGAATGTGTGAGCGAATGAATGTCGGTGAGCGTGGCGACGTGATTTGGTAAATGAAGTGAGGTGCGTGTGTGTGTGAGCGAGTGACGACTAATGTCTGTGGTGAGTGGCGAGCAGATGAATGGTGTGTGTGTGTCGTGAATCGGTGAGCGTGTGTGACGACTGATTTGGTAAATGGTGAACGTGTGTGTGTGTGTGTGAGCGAGCGTGTGTGTGAGCAGTGTGCGTGTGTGTATTTGGTGAGCGTCGCTAATGTGGTGAATGAAGTACACGTGAATTGGTGTGTGTTTGTGTAAATGTGTGGCGACGTGAATCGGTGAATGTGTGGCGAGTGTGTGTGTGAGCGTGTGTGTGTGTGTGTGTGGTGTGTGTGTGTGTGTGTGTGTGTGTGTGTGTGTGCGTGTGTGTGTGTGTGTGTGTGCGTGCGTGTGTGTGGTGAGCGTGTGCGTAATGTGTGTGTGAAGTGTGCGAGCGTGTGTGTGTGTGTGCGTGTGTGTGTGTGTGAAGTGTGCGTGCGTGCGTGGTGTGTGCGTGCGACGTGTCGGTGGTGCAGTGAAAGAATAAATCAGAGAATCGGTGAATCATCAAACGAATGGACCGGTTTTCCCTCTGTCCTCAGGAGAAAGCGGCGAAATGGTGGTGCGCTGACAGCCAGATGGACGGCCTGACCACTAACGGCATATTAGTGATGCGACCGCGGCACGGCTTCACCTGCGAGTCCAAAGCGGGCTCCTGGAGAGAGATCTCCGTCTGCGGCAACGTCTTCACGCTCCGAGAGACCCGCTCGCTCAGAAACCCGGAAAACTGGTGAGAGACTGACTTTAATTGACCAACTATAGATCAAAGAATGGCCGAGGCTTGATGAAATCCTCCAAAACGAGGTCAAAACTTTGCCATAGCGACATCTCTGTAACGCACAGTTAAACATAAGGGTGACATTTCCTCGTTTCCCAGCTTCGCCATGGCAACTCTGATCATGTGTTGGTAAATACTCATTTTAGTGCTTGACACTTCCCACTGTCCTTATCTGGAATCACACAAACACTCACAGATTGCTGTGTGAAGAAGAACAATGTGTGTATTTGTGTATCTCTTAAATAGGCCATCAGGGACTGAATCAGATATAGCTGCTTTTTGTTTTTTGTGTGTGTGTGTTTTTTTGTCTGTGTGTGTGTGTGTGTGTGTGTGTGTGTGTGTGTGTGTGTGTATGTGTATATAATGTCTGTGTCTTGTCTGTGTGTGTGTCGTGTGCATGTGTGTGTGTGTGTGTTGTGGTGTGTCTGTGTGTGTGTATTGTCTGTCTGTGTGTGTGTGTGTGTATGTGTGTAGTGTCTATGTCTGTGTCTGTCTGTGTGCGTATGTGCTGTCTATTGTGTGTGTGTTGTGTGTGTGTGTGGTGTGTATGTGTCTGTGTCTGTGTGTGTGCATGTGTCTGTGTGTGTGTGTGTGTGTGTGTGTGTGTGTCTGTGTGTGTGTGCAGTGTACTGTGTAGTGTGTGATATGCACAGTTTGTTGTGTTGTTCAGATCTGGTCTCCATGGTGTCAGAAGTCCTGTCTGTAACCTCGCCGTGCAGCTTTCTCTCTCTGGATGCACAGAGAAGCAGAGGTTATGAAATGACTGTCGCTGGTAAACAACAAAACCTCCAAACCAGTTCCTCTCACAAACATGTTTCTCAATATCTCTTGAGCTTTATGACTCAGAAAGGGCCTGATTTGAAGTTGAATCATAATTCGATCGAAAAATCAAAAGACGGAATAATGCTTTAATTAAAGAAAATGACCTATTTTCATTGTTATTTTAGTATTATTGATAGACTATTGTAGATTTTGTTTAGATTTTTTTTAATACTTTCATTTTAGTTAAAGTTTTAGTAATCTTGCTTTGCCAAAAAAAATCATATAATACATTTCTAAATAATTTTTCTTTATTAGTTTTAGTTTTGATTGTTGTAGTACTTCAAGGTAAAATAAACGAGAAATGTTGCCTTGGCAAGTAAAATGTTAAATATTATATATATATATCTTTTTTAAATATGCTTTTTTCATCATTATTTTAGTATCATTGATATATTGTAGCTTTTTAATTATAATTTTTTATATTGATTTCATTTTAATGTCAGTTAAAGTTTTAGTAATCTTGTAGAGTTTTGGTCATTTGTATTAGTTTTTGTTTATATAGTTTTAATTACTTTGTCTTGATTAGTTGTAGGCTTGTTTTGCTTGGAGTTAAAATGAAGAAGAAATGTTGCCTTGGCAAGTAGCCAAAAATAAAATGTTTTGTAATTTTTTGTAATTTTATTTTAGTTTTATTTGAGGTGTTAGTTGACTGTAATAATCCTGCTTGGTTCGGATTTGTTTTGTGCGTTGTGGCATTATTTGGAGCGTTTGGTGAGAATCATCTTTTAATAACTCTGTGGTGTGTTTCTGAGGGCACACCTGTGTAAACTCATCTGTGTTTGGTAATGCGGGCTGGGTTTGTGTGTCCTGGCCGAGGCGGCAGACCTCAGGTGATAGTCTGTGCTCTCCAGATAGGGGATGTGGTTTGGACTTGTTTGATTCTGACTCTCTCTGTATGTACTCACTGTCCATTACTGACTCGTGTTTGAGACGGAGGAGAGCGTCATCTACTGGACGCTTAGAGTCAGTGCCGATTGAACTTTTGAGAACTGGAGTGAAAGAAACTACCTGTAGATGGTTATATCAGACGCATTAATCACTCAATATCTGACTCTTATGATTATCCTGCTTTGATGATGAGCAGAAGTGGCTGTTTTCCATTGTGTCATTTCCAAATGCTGCCCTTGTTGTTAATGGATAATAAACGTTTTCTGTTTTAAATAATTTTAGTGGATTTATAAAATATACAAATATTAATAGAATTATAAAATGTTTATTTTATCAAATTAATTCTGTATTTATTTATGTATATATATAAATGATGTAAAGCCTTCCCAATGGATAACATATTCCATTTAAAAATTAATTTAGTGAATATCTCAAATATATTTTTTTAAATCATATATAAAATCTTTTGAAAAAAATCACACACACACACACACATCTGATTTTTAAATAATATATATTTTATATATAATTTTTTACATGATTCATAAAGCAAACTTTTGATTTTGATAGTTAGATTTGTTGAAGTTAGTATGTATGAGCAATAGTAATTTTCTATTTCTATAATATTTTTTTATTTAAAATATATATTTACATATACAAATAAAATATGTATATATTTTATATATATATACATTTAAAATATATATATAAATATATGTATTACATAAAATTTATATAAATATATATATATATTATTAATATAGATATAGAAATATTATCTATATCTATATAAATAATATTTTGCTCCAATATTCAATAAATATTCTTCATATATTTTGACCATTAAAACAAAAGTTGCCTAAAACAAGGTTTGTTCAAATCAATATGTTTTAGGAATAGTCATTTTATATTTTAAAATAATTTTGTAAATATATCAAATGAAAAAATGCATATAAATAATTATTTTTATTTTTATATAGAACATAAGTGAGCATTTATTTTTAATTATTGTAATGTGATTTTCAACCAAAACAAAATTCTGTTTGCATTTATTTTGACACAAATCATGTTGCTCCATCAGTATTCAATAATATTGTTTTGACCATCATTTTGAGACCATTTATTTTATTAAAAAAAACACATTTTGTTGCCAAAATCACACAAAAATGCTGAGGTTTAATGCAGAGTTTATTGAAATCAATAAGCATAAGTAAGAGTGAAGTGATCAGTCCCAGTAATCACGAAGCGTGTTGGGTCTCTCTCTCTCTGTAGGTGGAGAACGAGTGTCACGAGCTGGTGGACGGCACTTTAATCGACCTGTGCGGCGCAACCCTGCTGTGGCGTTCGGCGGAGGGTCTGTCCCGCACACCGACCCCCAAACACCTGGAGGTGCTGCGGTGGGATCTGAACGCGGCGCGGCCCCAGTGTCCCGTGGGCCTGCACACCCTGGCCTTCCCCAGCCTGGAGCGCTCCTCCGGCCCGGACCACCAGCCCTGGGCCTACCTGACCTGCGGCCACGTGCACGGACAGCACGGCTGGAGGGGCTCCTCCGAGGAGGACGGGTCCCAGAGCGGAGAGGAGCTGGGCAGGGCGAGCGCGAGTGCCCGCTGTGCCGCTCCCGGGGCCTGTACGTGCCGCTGAAGCTGGGCCGCGAGTCGGCCTTCTACCTGGACACCGCGCCCCCCACGCACGCCTTCAGCCCCTGCGGACACGTGTGCTCGGAGAGCACCGCTGCCTTCTGGAGCAGACTGCTGCTGCCTAACGGCGCCCACAGCCTCTGCCCCGCCTGCCCCTTCTGCATACGTCCGCTCGCCCGCCACAGCAAGAGCGTCCGGCTCATCTTTCAGCCGCTGGACTGAGTCCACAATCACCAACGACACCCGTGAAGGGTTAGTCTACCCAAAGATGAAAATTAGACCATGCTTTACTGACTCTTGAGGCATCCTAGGTGACTTTCTTCTCTCAGACGAATACAATCGGAGTTATATGTGGAGCACAAAACCTGTCATAAGCAGCACAGGTATATTTGTAGCAATAGCCAACAATACTTTGTATGGGTCAAAATTATCATTTTTCTTGTATGCCAAAATCATTAGGATATTAATTAAAGATCATGTTCCATGATGATATTTAGGAAATGTCCTACTGTAAATATATCAAAACTTTAGTAATTAGTATGCATTGCTAAGAACTTCATATGGACAACTTTAAAGGTGATTTTCTTAATATTTATTAATCTTAGATTATTAAATTGTTGTATTTCGACCAAATATTGCCCTAACAAACCATACATCCATGGAAAGCGTAGTTATTCAGCTTTCAGATGATGTATACATCTCTTTTCAACAAATTTATCCTTATAACTGGTTTTGTGGTCCAGGGTCTCATTAAAAACGACCGTTGCTCTTCCGAGATTTATAATGGCAGCAGTCCAAAAGAAGTCCAATAAAGTGTGCGTGTCCGTAATAAAACATGCCTCACACGGCTCCAGGGGCGAATAAAGGCCTCCTGTAGCGAATCCATGCATTATTGTAAGAAAAATATCAATATTTTACACTTCTCTCTCACTTCATCTAACTGTCGTAGGCGAAACCGCTCCAGTAGGACTTCGGTGTAGCGGTGGTTAGTGACAAACAGAAGCGTGATAGCGAGAGAACAACTAAAGTATATATAACGTTACATAATAAATATACACCGAACACACACATATTACATAAACAAACCGTTTATTTTGAATGCGATTAATTGTTTGGCAGCACTAAAAAGTGTTTCTAACGTTGTAAATATGGATATTGTTCTTACAAACACGCATGGATTCGCTACAGGAGGTCTTTATTCACCCCTGGAGCCGTGTGAGGCATGTTTTATTATGTATGGATGTGTTTTATCAGACTTCTTTTGGACTGTTGAGAAACACCCGCCTGCAGCCGTTATAAGGTGAGGAAGCGCGAGGACCATTTTGAATATAACTGATTGGACTCGTCTGAAAGAGCTAGAGAATACCCATAATGCACTGTGCGCGTCGCTCGCCGAAGGAATCGCCTTAAGATGGCGTCCGCCGCGGAATCCTCACAGGTGTAAATCCATTGTAAATTGATTATTCGGTTATTTAATTAGGGCTTGTACATAATTTCCGTGACGGAGTTCCAGATTAATCCTTTCATCTTTCTACTGAAGCAGCCGGTGTTCTGTCAGATTGTGCTACTTTCCATTAAAACAGTGGATATACAATTCGACAACGAAAAATGCTACCTGTTAAATTGTGTTTAGTAATGTGTACACCTACCACAACCCTAAACCTACACTTACAGTAATGCACATACAGTAATTACGTGTTATATTCGCGGTTGTGGATAGAAGGGACACATCTAGTACCGGAAACCAACAATAAATATTTTTTTTACCTATTAGATTGTGTTTTATTAAAGTCTACACCAACCCTAAACCTACCCTTACAGTAATGCAGATACATTAAATATTGTTGTTCGGCGTAACAATGCGCATGCGCAGTAAGCCGAGGTAGGAAATTCTGACGGGTAGGAAAAAAATCAGGACACCGGAAACCAACAATAAATATTTTTTTTACCTATTAGATTGTGTTATATTAACGTCTACACTAACCCTAAACTACCCTTACAGTAATGCAGATACATTAAATATTGTAGTTCAGCGAGAGAAAAGATGCGATATTGATGCGCGCATGCGCAGTAAGCCGAGGAAGGCTCATGTCAGGACAGCCGAAGCACTCGCTGGTGTGGACACGAGTGGACTAGTGCAGGGACAGTGAATGAGGGTGATTTCGGACTCGACCTGTGTGTGTTTAAGACTCATACGTGCTGCCACACAAGCCCCTGGTCTCTGTCTGACTGTATGTTCAGTACTGTAAACGCCATACAAACAATGCTGTGTGAGGACTCTGTACAATACTCTTCAGTGGGTGTGTGAACCTGTTTCTGAATCCATTCACTTTCACCTGTGCTTGTTTCAAACACCTCCAGCATACCAATGATGTTCATCAACAATGAGTTATTATATCATGTATATAGTATTAAAGCTGTATTGTTGTTGCATTTTCTCAGAAATGTTTTTGTATCATTCTTAAAGAATAAAGTTATAGATATATTTCAATAAACACTGAGCACGTCTTCAACCTATTTAAAATTGTATATGATCAGAAAGACATAATATAGAGAAAAAGAACTGAATTAATGAATTAAAATACATAAAAAATGTATGAATGAATGAGAATAATTAATAAAATGTGACAAAAGGCGATGAACGAAAGATATTAATAAAAAGTAATCAGAACAAGTTACTGTATGTATTTATTTAGCAACAAAGAACATAATGATAATAAATAAAATAAATATCTAAATTATATTATATTATATTCTATCAGATGAAAACTGTATTACTGTTGTTGCATTTTCTTCATAACGAATAATGTTAATAGCTCATATTTCACCTATTTTTATTTTAATATAGAAAATAAATACAAATAAAAGAGAAAAGCTGCACGAATGAACAGAACTACATCAGCACAAAAATGAATGAATAAAAGACAAATAAACAACAACAAAGAACAAAAATAAGTTATGAGCTTTTTAAAGAATTGAAATATTTGTCGATATCTTTCTTGGAAATAGAAAAAGAAGGTATTTTATTTTTAAAAAGTACATATATGAATGTACGTTACATGTAATTTTTCGAGGATAAATAATAAAATAATACAATAATTATAAGCTCAGTATGAAAAGTGTCTATTATCAAAGAATCGCCAATGTCGCGCATTTTTGGCTAATATAAAATTATGGCTACTTTTTTATTACAAACAATAAATCGAAAAGTGTAAAGCGGAAGTATCAGTGTTCCGCGCGCAGTGCATTATGGGCCGGCGGCCGGCGGACCGCAGAATGAGTGATCTGATCCGTCAGTGAGGATGTGAGTGGGATCTGACGATATTATTATGATCTCCAGGAGCTGCTTTACTTCATCTAACAGGTACTCGAGAGGCGCTGCGTGTTTGTGAGCGCGCGAGGCGCTTTAACGGAGCGGAAGCGGATGTTTATTATGATTAGCGCGCAGGCTAACAGCGCACGATAACAAACACAACACACCAAACTGCTGAATCTGCAGTAAAACAGCAGAAATGACACGTCTGAGTGTCCGTTCAAGCGAATGCGACGGAGTTATTAGCGCTGAGGTGATCATAACAGATGATTTTATGATTAATTATGATGTATATATAATCATACATCTGTGAAATAGCATAAAGCGTCTTAAAATAAGAGACACGGTGAGGTTGAGCTGTCATTGATAGGGTTCTGGGTAAAGACGCGTCTATAAAACTATATTTATAACTTAGTTAATAGTTGTTTGATTGATGTGTGATTTGATCAGCTGACTGATGCTGCACTTCATCTGTCATGTGTCCTGTCTCATACTTTAAACATCACTCATTATTCAGTATTTAGTATTGAGGGCATTTGGACACATTCAGTGCACTGGCATTTCATTATTTGGACATTTCTTGGTTTCGTGCTAGAATCCCTGTTAATTCAGGCTAAAGACATTTAAATATATATATATACCGTCACAATGCCAAAAACAGTGATGCATTTCTATATTAAGTATTGTTTTTATGTATTTGTGGAGTGGAATTTGATTACCATTAATCAGTTGAATCTTGCAATCATTTCCAGTTAACATTTGACCCAAAATTCATAACGCAATGAGATTTAATAAAATGTTACAATTATTTCCAAGAAATACTGCAGTTCGACTGCAGAAAACATGGTCAGTTATGATTAAAAAACATCCCAAACCTGCAAACATGTCCAAGTGACATTTAACTCAAAATTATATTGAATTCAATGTTTTTGGATATAACTTGATATTTATGAAAATATTTTAGGAAATTGTTTATATAAAATGTTATATATATATATATATATTGAAGTCAAAAGTTTACACACACTTTCAGAATCTGCTAAATGTTGATTATTTGATCAAGTAAGAGGATCATACAAAATACATGTTATTGTTTATTTAGTACTGACCTGAATAATATTACACATAAAAGATAGTTGAATTTCTAAAAATGACCCGTTCAAAAGTTTACACACACTTGACTTCTAACACTGTTGTTCTCTGAATGATCCTCAGCTGTGTGTGTGTGTGTGTGTGTGTGTGTGTGTGTGTGTGTGTGTGTTCATGAGTCTCTTGTTTGTTCTGAACAGTTCAACTGTCTGCTGTTCTTCAGAAAATACTTCAGCTCACACAAAATATTTGGTTTCCAGCATTTCTGTGTATTTGAACCCTTTCCAGCAGTGACTGTATTTTGAGATCCATCTTTTCACACGAGGACAACTGAGAGACTCATAACAACTATTACAGAAGATTCAAATACTCACACCAGAAGGAAATTTGAGTAATCTTTTTGATTCTGGAAACGTAACTATCTTCTGCAGCTTCTGAAGGGCAGTACTAAATGAAAAATATGATATTTAGGCAAAACAAGAAAAAATATACACATCTTCATTCTGTTCAAAAGTTTTCACGCCCTCTTAATGCATGGTTTCTTCTTCTGGAGCATCGGTGAGTGTTTGAATCTTCTGTAATAGATGTTATGAGTCTCTCGGTTGTCTTCGGTGTGAAAAGATGGATCTCAAAATCATACAGTCACTGCTGGAAAGGGTTCAAATACACAGAAATGCTGGAAAACCAAAGAATTTGTGGCACCTAAAGTATTTTTCTGAAGAACAGCAGACAGTTGAACTGTTCAGAACAAACAAGAGACTCATGAACAACTATCACTAAACACACACACACACACACACACACACACACACACACACACACACACACACACAGCTGAGGATCATTCAGAGAACAACAGTGTTAAGAGTATCAAGTGTTTTCTCTTGTGGACTACATGTGAACATCTTTTATGTGTAATATTATTCAGGTCAGAACTAAATAAACAATAACATGCATTTTGTATGATCCTCTTACTTGATCAACATTTAGCAGATTCTGAAAGTGTGTGTAAACTTTTGACTTCAACTATATGTATATGTATTGATTTTTTTAATCTAAATTAGGTTCTGGCCACAAAATACAGCAGTTTGTTTAGTTGTGCTGTTTTTATAAATGTATAAATTATTAACTTTTTAGTTTTAAATGTGCTCAGTTATCTTAAAGATACTGTCACAATGCCAACATAAAAAATCAGTTGAATCTTGCAAACACACCCAGTTGAAATATAACCCATAAAAGCAAGGTATTAATGTCCTTTGCTCGAGGCATGGTTTAGTGCTTCTGTGTCTGAGGGATGTTGTGTCTGGGACTCACTCATGGGGGATTTGAGCAGCGTGGGCTCTGACGCCGTTTCCGTTCACGCTCTGAATGATTGGAGAGCAGACGTGTGTCGAGCAGATCTCTCGTCCAGGCTCGCTCGGGGGTGAAACCTGCTCTGAACGTCTGATTAAACTGCTACAGGGTGCGTCTCATTTCATCTTCCTCTAACGGTTTTCACTCTGACTCGCTTGCTTTTGTGCTCGGTGTGGGCGGAACAGATAATGTGCTGATTATATTAATAACACCACTGCGTCAAGGGGAATTTTGAGTTTTGTCATGTTCAAACTGGTTTCCATCATTCAACTGAAACGTTTAATAGCTGTTTAAACCAATCCGACATCAGTTTAGAGCTTTTCCTCTAAAGCACCGGTACTTCCTGTGCTGGCAGGAAGTTGATTTGAAGGAAGTTGATGTGTGTTCTTGTTCTCTCCTTCCAGTGAGCCTCGTACGTGAGGGATGTCCTCCAATCAGGGCTCGTCTCCGATCGCTCAGTCCAGTGATGGGCCCTTCAGGAAGCCCAGGGACCCGTCGATGGCCCCTAGACACTACCGGACGGCGCGGTCCTTACCGGACGTCTGCCCTAAAGAGCCCAGCGGTGAGACACCTGCCTTCACACGCTGTAGGAGAAGTTCTGTCATTGATCTGTATAACTGCAGTGTTATTATAGTATAATTCATTACTATACTATAGCTTTTTTTTTTTATTAATTCAGTTAAAGTTTTATTGACTTTCTTGTGGTTTTAATATCATTTTATTTTGAAATATGCATATTTGTTTATTTTATATATGTCTATTTTCTGTTATTTTAGTATTCAAAGCAAACTAAATGAAAATGGGAACTATTGCCTTGCTACTAGCTGGAATAAAATAAGTAATAAATGCATTTTTAATGTTTTTTGTTGACTTTAGTGAGTCCGAAAACCATCAATGCCAGTTTATTTGATTTTAGTACTTCGTTAAGCTTATTTTATTAGTCAAGGCAAAACGATTTGACTAGTTTTGGTTGTAGTAAATGATCATTTTTGCCTGCTTGTATTTGAGTTAACATGTATGCTATTTTAAGCTGAAGTAACGGCGTTGTACAGTAATAGTAAACGAGTCGTGCTCTGTACAGCCGAGGGCCGTGCTCTCTGTCACGGGCCGTCTGTTGTAGCTGACCAGCACCGCTGGACTGTGTATAACTCTAAAGTGAACCTCCCCGCGGCCCTGAACGACCCCAGGCTGGCCAAGAGAGAGTCGGACTTCTTCACCAAGACGTGGGGCCTGGACTTCACCGAGACGGACGTCATGCCCTCCTTCTACCTGCCCAGCATCAGCCGAGAACACTTCAGCTCCTACCTGCAGGAGACGGCTCAGGTGACGTCTCAATAATTCACACGCTGCCTTCTGACCGGGCCCCGGCTCCGTCTGCATAAACACGCTCGTGATGGTGCTCTGATAAACACCAGGGTTTTATTCACTGGAAATATGCACATCAGGTTTGATTATCTACATACGAAAATCTAACAATTACAAAAGTTAAAGGAAAATTAGATGCTGAAATAAAATTACATTGTATCAAATTAGAATTGTGTCCTTGGTACTGACAATAAAACATCTAATTTGAAGTACTAAAATTACTAAAACTGAATTAAAAATACATTAAAGGTCAATTGAAATATATAAAACTAATCAAAATCACTTAGAATTACTAAAACTAAAATAAAAGCTGAAATTATATATAAAAAAGCTCATTTAAAAGTATATAAAATACTATAATAGTATAGAAATGTTACTTTAATAATGCTGTCTAAACACAACAACACATGCTGCACACAAATACTAATAACAGTTATTTGACTGAAATCATTTGAAGTACTAAAATTAAATGAAAAATAAATATATATATATATAATATATAAATATTAAAATAAGATCTATTTGTAATATTATATAAATAATACCACCAATAATCATTGCCAAAATATAGCACGCACAAATATTGAGTAAAATTTTAATAGTTTGCGTGGTAACTAACTTAAATCAGTTGAAGGACTGAAATTACTAAAATTAAAATTAAATATAGCAAAGCTAAATAAACATAAGGTAATAAAAAGGTAAAAAGCTTGTAAATGTACTAAAAGTTAAACTAATGTAAAAGTGTAGATATCTAATATTAATGCATACTAATGTACGCATGCTGCTAGAATAAGGCCGAACACACACAGATTGAATAGGTGCTTGTAAAAGCAGCTCTGTGGTGAGGGTTGATGGTAATGTGACGGAGACACTGATGGTCTCTTGAGCTGCAGAAGTGTGTGTGTGGTCTGGGCTGCTTGTGTTCATCTCTCACACTCGTGAGCACTCGGGCAGGCTGTGTGACGCTGACGTGACTCTGCTTTTAGTCGTCCGCAGGGTCTCACGCTGACTGTTTGTGTGTGTCTCAGAGGGAGAAGATTCACGAGCGCTGTAAGAACATGTGCCTGAGCAAAGACGACCTGGCAGTGCCCACCATCACCAATAACCACGGTACCGTTGACTTTGAACGATAACGAAGCCGTGTGCAGCATACAAACATGCACTTATAGCTGTATTGTGTTTGTCTTGTAGATAAAGCCAGAGCTGAACTGGAGCAGGTGCCCAAGGTGAGAAGAACTCGAGCTTTAAACCACGTTCAGATTCACGTTCAGTGTCTTATTCACTTAAAGATCGAAGAAATTCATCGTGTTATTGATCAGAAGTGGCTGTAAAGACATGTATAAGATTTCCGTTTCAAATCAATGCTGTTTTTAACCTGACAATTAAATGCATCACAGTTTCCACAAAAATATACTGTTTTCAGCATTGATAATAATCAGAAATGTTTCTTGAGCAGCATATTAGAGTGATTTCTGAAGATCATGTGACACTGAAGACTGGAGTATCACAGGAATACATGACTTTAACATATATTCACATAGAAAGTAGTTATATTTGACTGTTTTACTGTATTTCTTGTTCAAGTAAATGCAGAAGAGAGACCTGCTTCAGTGATAGATCTGCTTTAACCCCTGTTGCTCTCATGCCTCTCTCTTCTCTTCGTCTCAGATCTTCATGAAGCCTGAGTTTGGGCTGAACGATCCGGCCACGTTTAACGCCGTGTTGCCGTGGGCTCACTTCAGCGTCGCCGGGGGCAAGCCCAGCCGAGATGTTGCATCGTCACGGTTACTGCAGGAAAAGGTGCCAATCTCTCATTATTGGGTACCATAAGTCATCACTAGCAATACATTACAATAATATTATTGTTTCTTAATAAAAAGAATGTTTATTTTGTTGTGGTTTTGTAATTTTCTATTAGTTTATTTAAATTAGCCTATAGTTTTTATTAACTTTTATTTCAGTTGTAGTTCATTTATTGCAAAAATGAAAACAATAACTTTGATAACAATCTGAAATAGTTATTTTATGTAACAAATTAATTTTATTATTTTTCTGTTATAGTCAAATAATTAAATATGTATTATTTTAATCTAAATAATATTTTATTTTGTTTATTTATTTATTTTTATCAAATATGCCAATATGCTCATTTTAAAACTGAATTTTAATATACTTATTTTTCAATATAAATATGAACAAATTAGGTATTTTAAATATTTATTCTAGTTTTTCAAGAAGCCCTAGACTTCAAGATACATAAACAGTCCTATAATTAAATAATTAAACAACAAATAATTTAGCAAATCAACAATCAAACAATAACACAAAGAAAACAGTCTGGCTGAACATCCCATAATAATAATAATGAGCTCTACATGTGACAAACGTCTTTCTGTGTGTAGTTGAGTCTCTATTAGTTTTCATTTTAATATTCCCGTATGGATTTTATATATCTTTTTTTAGTTTGAGTTATTTTATTATATACGTTTAAATTAAATTAAAATGAGAAATTACTAAAAAATATATATTTCAGGTAAATTTTATTTTATTTCAAATAACAAAAGCTTTTTATTATTATATTTAAAAATACTACTAACAAAATATTTATTTTTAATACAAATATTAGTATTTTATTATTATAATTTTTAATTTACAGAATTTTCTTTTACGTTTTTTTTTTTTTTTAACATATCTTTATTGATTTTTTACAAAGTTTTCAAAAAGCGTAACATCTTTCAAAAAAAAAAAAAAAAAGTATATTTATAAAAAATAAAAATAAACCCTTAATAATAAAAAATAAATTACTTAATTAAAAATTATATGTAGTTAAACAAATTATAGTAAATACGGTTTAAGTATTTACTATAATTTGAGAAATGCTTCACTTGTTAATATATATATATATATATTTGTATTAAAATCTAATTTTGAAATTGGCATTAATAATTGGCAATGCCTATTTTGGGGGGTTAATGCCAATATGCTAATTTCTAAATTTGATTTTAATACAATATATATATATATATATATATTAACAAGTGAAGCAGTTCTCAATGACATAAATATGTATTTAGTTGTTTTTCAAGTAGGCGGAAACATTCAAGATAAGATAAGAGTGCTATAATTAAGACCTAACATAAGTAAGTGACCAAAGCAATCAGACGCAGCACAAGCACACAAGTGAAGCGAGAGTCTGTCCGTCTGTGTGCAGCTGAGTCACTATCTGGACGTGGTGGAGGTGAGCATCGCTCGGCAGATCTCGCTCCGCTCCGAGGCCTTCTTCCACGCCATGTCGTCGCAGCACGAGCTCCAGGACCGTCTGCGAGAAACAGCGGACGCCGTGGCCAAGCTCCGCGCGCGCACCGCCGCCATCGACCGCGTGATGTGCCGCGGGCCGCTGCGATCGCTGCGAGACGCCCTGACCTACAACAACTGCATTAAACTACACAACAAACTCAAGCTGATGGCCGCCGTGCACCAGACGCAGCCCACGGTGCAGCTGCTCCTCTCCACCTCAGAGTTCGTGGGAGCGCTGGAGCTCATCGCCACCACCAAAGAAGTGCTGCAGCAGGAGCTGCAGGGGATCCACAGCTTCAGGTGCGCACGCACACACACACACACACACACACACACACACACACACACACACAGGTGCATCTCAATCAATTAGAATGTGCTGGAAAAGTTCATTTATTTCAGTAATTCAACTCAAATTGTGAAACTCGTGTATTAAATAAATTCAATGCACACAGACTGAAGTAGTTTAAATCTTTGGTTCTTTTAATTGTGATGATTTTGGCTCACATTTAACAAAAACCCACTCAACTAATTAGAATATGGTGACATGCTAATCAACTCAAAACACCTGCAGAGCTTCCCGAGTCTTCAAAATGCTCTCTCAGTTTGGCTACACAATCATGCTGATCTGACAGTTGTCCAGAAGACAATCATTAACACTAAATTAACTTTTCCACAACACTCTAATTAATTGAGATGCACCTAGAAGAACAGGAAGGTGCAATGCATGCCGCTCATCTCCTGATATGTGTGTCCGCAGACATTTGGGTTCTCAGCTCTGTGAGATGGAGAGGTTGATCGATAAGATGATGGTGGCCGATTTCTGCACGTACGCTCAGAGCGATCTCAATCGAGGCTTCGAGGAGGACAGTCAGGTCCTGGAGAAGGTCAGACCTCGTTCACGTGTCACCAAACGTGCCTTGATCTTCTGAAATAAACGAGCTCTGCTGTAACTCTCACAGCAACCAACTTCCTCTTAAACAGCATTTATCAAAGCGTAACTGCAAGAATCTTATTTCAAGTTTAATTTGAGATCTGTGAGATTTTTTTTTATTATCTGCTCACCAATACTGCATTTATTTAATCAAAAATAGGAATATTATAATTTAAAATAGTAGTTTTAATGTAATTTATTCTTCTGATGATAAAGCTGTATTTTCAGCATCATTACTCCAGTCTTCAGTGTCACATGATCTTCAGAAATCATAACAATATGCTGCGCATGAAACATTTATTATTAATAACAGTTGAAAGCAATTGTGCTGCTTTTAGTGGAAACCTTGAAAACTTAAACTTTTCGGAATTCTTTAATGATTAGAAAGTTCTAAAAACAAGCATTTATTTAAAAATAGAAGTATTTTGTAGCATTATAACTGTCTTTAATTGATTTTGATACATTTAACGCATTCTTTCTGAATCTAAGTTTCAAACAGTTGTGACCCTCTCTGTGAAATCCAGTCTCAATCTAATTATGAGATAACGAGCTTTAAAGTTTGATACATTCATTTCACTATGATTTCAATCTTTGACATGACCTCGCTCAGTCAATATTAAAGATATAAAGGTTATATTTTCACACTGTTCTTTAGCATATGAAGAATTTTTGTTTTGTAGAAAACAGCCAATCACAAAAAAAAAGACTTTAGCTGGGTTTTTACAGAGAGGGTCACAATTTAGCATTTGAACACAAAATAAGTGAGGAAATAAATGAGCGCTTGTTTGTTTTTGTCACATGACACTTGTTTGTTTTTGTCACATGACACTTGTTTGTTTTTGTCACATGACACTTGTTTGTTTTTGTCACATGACACTTGTTTGTTTTTGTCACATGACACTTGTTTGTTTTTGTCACATGACATTGGTGCAGATCTCAAACCCGAAACTGAACTTGAGAGTAAATGTGTAAGTTGAAGATCGCCTGAAGCAGCCCACAGCAGCGGTTAGCTCTGTACATCTGCTCGTGTGCCTGCGCTGGGTAAATCAGGTCAGGATCGTGTTGATGTGGGCCAGGGTTGGTTTGAGGTTACAGTGTGAGATCTTCTCATGCAGCATCAGGAGAGCTCGGTCACGCTCCAGAGCTCACGCCGACCAGCAAAACAAACCGCTGCTTGCTTTTCATTTCCTTACTGAAAGTACCAAACCACAGACGGTGATCGGGAAGCCTGACTCACTGGAAATCAAATCAAGACCATCTCTGCTGCATGTGTTGTGTGCGGGTGATGATTAGTGATCGACCGATATTGAGTTTTTATAACCGATACCGATTATTTGTACGTTTATGTACCCGATAACCGATAGGCAGAACCGATATTTATTTACTGTTATAAAGTACATAAATAACAGAGTGACGTCCATTCTTCACTTTCAGTCGTCTTAACAACAACAAGCAACTGTTGAAAATTAACATTTTCATGTAAAATTTTATCTTCAAATTACAACAATATAAACATTTTATTTATAAAAAGCATCATCAGCAACACTGATATTAACAATAAGCAAAAGAATGTTTTCAAATGGAGAAAATAAAGGACAGAAGTCATATCAACTTGTGTGTGTGTCCACTGCTCCAGGTGTGTGTGTGTGTGTGTCCACTGCTCCAGGTGTGTGTGTGTGTGTGTGTGTGTGTCCACTGCTCCAGGTGTGTGTGTGTGTGTGTGTGTGTGTGTGTGTGTGTGTCCACTGCTCAGTGTGTGTGTGTGTGTGTGTCCACTGCTCCAGGTGTGTGTGTGTGTGTGTGTGTCCACTGCTCCAGGTGTGTGTGTGTGTGTGTGTCCACTGCTCCATGTGTGTGTGTGTGTGTGTGTGTGTCCACTGCTCCAGGTGTGTGTGTGTGTGTGTCCACTGCTCCAGGTGTGTGTGTGTGTGTGTGTGTGTGTGTGTGTGTGTGTGTCCACTGCTCCAGGTGTGTGTGTGTGTGTGTGTGTGTGTGTGTGTGTGTGTGTGTGTGTGTGTGTGGCCACTGCTCCAGGGGTGTGTGTGTGTGTGTGTGTCGCCCACTGCTCCAGTGTGTGTGTGTGTCCACTGCTCCAAGTGTGTGTGTCCACTGCTCCAGGTGTGTGTGTGTGTGTACTTGGATGGGTTAAATGCAAAGAAAACATTTCACTGCTAGTTATACTGTGTATAATTGTGTATGTGACAAATGTAAAAAAAAAATTATATATATTTTTTCAAAACTGATAACCGATTATGATAAAATGCTTAAATATCGGTCGATCTCTAGGGATGATTTAGTGTGTGTGTGTGTTCATCACAGGATCGCTTGCAGTCTCTGGTCTTTGGGCTGTTGAGGCAGCGGAAGCTGGATTTCTTGGACATCTACAGCGAGGAGATGGTGCGCGCCGCCAAGAACGTCGTTCGACAGGTACGGCACATGACCGACACACGAGACGGAGATCAGAGCAGAAGTGACTGTCTCTCTCTCTCTCCCTGCAGTGTGTTGTGAAGTCCGTGTCGCAGATCAGTGAGATCGATGCAGACGCTGTCAAGTGAGTTATGAACATATGTATTCAGTGTGAACATGACCGCTCTGTTTATCACAGCTGACTGTGTGTGTGTGTGTGTGTGTGTGTGTGTGTGTGTGTGTGTGTGTGTGTGTGTGTGTGTGTGTGTGTGTGTGTGTGCGTGTGTGTGTGTGTGTGTGTGTGTGTGTGTGTGTGTGTGTGTGACGCAGGTTTCATGAGCAGATGCGCTTGATGACGTTTCATCAGTGGTTCGATCTGCTGCTGGATATTTTTGAACACTTCATCCTGTTCCTCAAGAGGATCAAGGTAACGTGACTTATAGACGGTTTCAACAACATAAACAAACGTTACTGCGTGTTTCTGGCCCTATCTTAACTTCCGGTACACATCCAAATAGCATCAATAACAACAGTCCCTCTGGAGTAGATTATTTTTTATAACAAGCTAAATATGTTTGCTTCGTAAATCAGACGGACTGAGATGCAGCGATGACTACTTGGACGGACTTATTAAAAATGCTAATCAACTCTCTGCCAGCAGGAGACGCTTAAAAGCGGGAGAAATAACATTAACGTTAGAGGTTTGCGCCCGGTAACGGCTGTACACTGAGCTTACAAACGCTGCTTTATCAGACATATAACATGCAAGATGAAATGAAAACATGTTCTAAAGACGGTGATCCTTCAGAAATACAGTGATATAAAAACACCTGCGCCTAAACGTGCATTACGTGCTCATGTTTATTCAACACAGCCTTTTGGAAAAGTTTTGATATCGTGTCGGGTCGCCACAAATAAATGTATGTATGTGAAGCACATCCCATAATACAACAACCTGAGCACAACTTCATTACTCATCACTTTAACTGTGTTTGTAGCCGGCGCCACTAACAGCCCGATATACAAACACAGACCGGAATTACCTTCGGTCCGGACGCGTGCGCACGATCTATATTCTTCAAGATATTCAGAGAAAAAACACCCAATATGTGTCTTAATCCACTTCTTGAGCAGCTCGGTCAACACACATCAAAATAGACGTTCCTGCTCTTATTAATCTGAAAATAAATCACTGTTTGTTTCTTAACTTCAGTGTAAACAATAGTCAAATATCTGTTGAGTCAGTTTAGATTCACTGGGTTCTCTTGCTAATAGAAAATGCAGTCGCTTCATAACAGTTATGATACATGTAATAAAGATTACTGCATTAATAGCATGTAAGGGTCTGTTATTTTAGTGTTTAGCATGTTGTAGTATTTAATAATGATTTTAATAAACCTATTTTTATGTTTTTGTTTTAGTATTTTTATGTCCTTTTGGTATTTGTTTTAGGTTTTGTATATTTAATATTTCTATTTAGCTTTAATTTGTTTGTTTTTTCCGTTTTAATAATTTTGTAGCATAAGCAACATTTGTAATTTTAGTTTTTTGTAAGTTCATGGTTAAGTTTTTCGTCTAATATTTATTTTTTATTTTGATACTTTTGTTTTTATTTTGAAGTTTTCTTCATTTTGTGCTTTTTTCATTTTTTTTTTATAAGTTTTTTAAAAATATATTTTTTATTAGTTTTAGTCATTTTAACTTGAACCTTCAATTAGTTGCCAATAAATCATTAAGAAATTTTGTTCAGTCTAATATTTAGATTTAATTTTTATATTTTCAATTTCATTGTCATTTTAATTTTGGTTATATATTAATAAATATATTTTTTAATGTCATTTTAGTACTAAAACTTGTTTTATTTCAGTTGAATTCCCCGTTTCACATTTATTATGTACTATAAATGTTATTTTAGTAAGCTAAGTATTTGTAATATTTTGTAGTAATTTTTTTTTCGATAACGACACTGTTAAAGACGCGTTTGAAAGCAGCATTAGCATTGAGAAGCACGATGAAGCTCCTCTGGAGGGTGGCCTGTAAGCCTGCATGTCTGCACAGCGCAGACTCACCGCTGTTTGTTTCAGGCTACGCTCGGCGTCATCCGCAGCATGGTGCTGGAGGTGCTGGACGGCAGCCAGAGGAGTCGGCTAGCAGACGTTTCCACTGCAATCAATCATTCTGACGGCAGGACCAATGAGGACGAAGAGGAGGAGGAGTCTGGAGGCGGAGAGGCGGAGCTGGCGTATCTCACGCACGAGGGGCTGTTCATCAGCGATGCACTGAATGAAGCGGAGCAGCGCAGTAACGCGGCAGCACATGCGCAGACGAGAACGCAAACACACACAGACGCCTGCGGGAGCGACTCGGCCTCCGCAACCACCGAATCTTCCTCCAGCAGGGAACACAACTCCAACACTACCTCCTCCCTGCCCATAGGGGGCGCTGCTGCGATGTGAGTTACACTGCTTAACTTACTTTACACTTAAAGAGTCCTTATGTAACAGTGTGAATAAGGCTCAGATTTAAAGACCAATGTGTCCCATCCCTGTGGCAGCAGTGAGGACGTGATGCCGTCTGATCTGGAGTTGGGTCGGGTGGCCAATAGCGTTCAGGAGCTGCTGTACACGGCCTCAGACGTCATTCACGACCGCTGCATCAGAGTGCTCATGACACGAGCCAAGGTAAACACACTCACACACACACCTGGACCGGTTTGATCACTGTATCTGATTGCTGCTTTCAGATCTACCTCCAAACTCCTTCCACCTCGCCCTGTCTGAGTTACGTAACGCTGATGGCTGTTGGTGTGTGTGTGTGTGTGTGTGTGTGTGTGTGTGTGTGTGTGTGTGTGTGTGTGTGTGTGTATCTGCGTCTGACTGCGTCTCCGTCTGTTTGTGTGTGTGTATGTGTATCTGTCTGTGTGCGTGTGTGTGTGTGTACGTGCATGCGTCTGTCTGTCTGTCTGTGTGTGTGTGTGTGTGTGTGTATCTGTGTGTGTGTGTGTGTGTGTGTGTGTGTGTGTGTGTGTCTGTCTGCGTGCGTGTGTGTGTGTCTGTCTGCGTGTGTGCGTGCGTGTGCGTGTCTGCGTGCGTGTCTGTGTCTGCGTGTGCCTGTGTGTGTCTGTGTCTGCATGTGTGTGTCTGTCTGTGTCTCTGTGTGTGTGTCTGTGTCTCTGTGCGTGTGTCTGTGTCTGCATGTGTGTGTCTGTCTGCGTGTCTGTGCACGTGTGTCTGTGTGTGTGTGTGTGTCTGTCTGTGTGTGTGCGTGTGCGTGTCTGTGTCTGCGTGCGTGTCTGTGTATCTGCATCTGTCTGCGTGCGCATGTGTCTGTATGTGTGTCTGCGTGCGTGCGCGTGTGTCTGCATGCGTGTGTGGGTCTGTCTGTCTGCGTGTCTGTGCACGTGTGTCTGTGCGTGTGTGCGTGTGTGTGTGCAGGACGGCTCTCTGGAGCGCCTGAGCTCGTCAGAGTTCGTGTGTTTGAGTCAGGCGGTGGAGTCGTTCGTCTCAGACACAGAGGAGCTGTGCGGCCGGCGCAGCGTGAGCCTGAGGGGGGCGCTGCAGAGTCAGGCCTACCGCTTCGTGCAGCGCTTCCACGAGGAGCGCAAGACTAAACTCAGGTACGGCTGCTGTCGGTGAAGGAGAGCTCAGAGCTGTCAGAACTCAGTGAGTCACTGCTGCTTCTGTGTGTGCAGTCTGCTGCTGGATAACGAGCGCTGGAAGCAGGCCGAGGTCCCGGCTGAGTTTCAGGACCTGGTGGACTCCATCGCTGACGGACGCATCGCGCTGCCTGAGCGCAAACCCGCTGGTAATAAACCCGCGGCACTGTCGCAGATTCTTTCTCTGCTTTATTTGGCTTTAATACATCTATTTTCAGGCATCTGTTGTTTCCATATTTATATAGATTTCTGTCTTCGGTTTTTAATAAATAATTATTACACCATACAATATTAATAATATAATAAATAATAAAAATGTTTTATTATTATTATTATTTATAATATTATATAATGGTATTTTCAGGAATGTGTTTTTTCATATTTGTGTGGATTTTCATATTAATAAATTATATATAAATATTTAATAAAATAATTATAAATATTATTATTTGATAACTTTATGGGGTGGTTCACGTTCTTTTGCGATCACTACGTATTTTATTATTCAAGTCTGTTTAGTACAAGTAATTAAATTTTTCGTATTTTCCATATTTGTACAGATTTCTTTAACAATAATAATAATACCGATAATAATACAAATGATTGTTCTGATTATTATTATTCAGATTATCTTTATTAACTATAACAACAATAATCTGTTATTTTATAATACATTTTTAATTTTACTGTACAATAATGAGCTATTATTACTATATACAATAATAATGTTTTTTATTTTATGAAATACTAATATTCCTCCTCTTGTGTTGTGCTGATCTTATAGCTGCGAGGCTGTGTCCTTCGATTGCAGTGTATTGTTCTGGGTTATTTGCCTGTAGTGAATGTATTGTGTCTCAGGGTCCGAGGACCGGAAGCCCGGTGAGTTTCTGTGTGTCGATGGGGAGAAGTATGCTGTGGTCGGGTGAGTCTTCAGCGCTGGAGCTTCATTTCACCGCTAGTTCTCTCTAGCCCCTATTGTGACCTTTAACCTTTGTGTGCTCTGACAGGACGGTGCTGCTGCTGATCCGGATGTTTCTGGAGTACTGCCAGTGTGTGAACGACATTCCCTCCATCACCACCGACATCCTCACACGCCTCGCCGACCTGCTCAAGGTGTGTGTGTGTGCGTGTGTGTGTGTGTGTGTGTGTGTGTGTGTGTGTGTGTGTGTGTGTCTGTCTGTCTGTCTGTCTGTCTGTGTATGTCTATGTGTCTGTCTGTCTGTCTGTATGTGTGCACGTGTGTCTGTGCGTGCGCGCGTGTGTGTGTGTGAGTGCGTGCGTGCGTCTGTGTCTGTGTGTGCGCGTGTGTCTGTGTCTGTATGTGTGCACGTGTGTCTGTGCGTGCGTGTGTGTGTGCGTGCGTGTGTGTGTGCGTGCGTGTCTGTGTGCGTGTCTGTGTGCGTGTCTGTGTGCGGGTGTGTGTGTGTGTCTGTGTGTGGGTGTGTGTGTGCATGTGTCTGTGTGTGTGTGTGCGCGTGTGTGTGTGTGCGTGCGTGTCTGTGTGTGTGCGTGTGTGTGTGTGCGTGTGTGCGCGTGTCTGATGTTCAGTTCGTTCAGCCGGTGACATCACTTGATTGACAGGTTGTGCTTTGTTTCCGTGGCGACAGCACTTCAACTCCCGCAGCTGTCAGCTGGTGCTGGGGGCGGGAGCTCTGCAGGCAGTCGGTCTGAAAACTATCACCACCAGAAACCTGGGTAAGAAACACACATCACCACATCTCAGACGCAGCAGGAGTGATATGTGCTAAAGCGCAACCTCGAATTTAAAAGAACTTTTCTGTCTGTCTGTGTCTGTGTGTGTGTGTGTGTGTGTCTGTCTGTCTATCTGTCTGTGTGTCTGTCTGTGTCTGTGTGTCTCCTCAGCTCTGGTGTCTCGCTGTCTTCAGCTGGTGGTTCACTACATCCCTGTGATCCGAGCACACTTTGAGACCAGACTGCAGCCCAAACAGTACAGCATACTGAGACACTTCGGCCACATCACCAAGGTAGACAAGCGTACATCCACAAAGCACTCGGTTCTTACCCGCACAGCTGTTTGAGTTTCCCAAGCCTCTGTGCTCTCTCTCTTCAGGACTATAATGATCACATCGCAGAGATCTGGGCTAAACTAGTGGCCATCATGGACAGCATGTTTGAGAGGGCTCTGTCTAAGGTGGGTTTGCACCTCTGTGATCTCGGCGATGTTTGTGTGGTTTATCACGGCTGAAGCGTGTTTGTTCTCTGCAGTATGAGGTGAAGGCACCGATGCCGTCTGCGTGTTTGCGTAACGTGTGTAAACAGATGGCCAAAATGCACGAGGCCATTCATGAACTCTTACCGGAGGAGCAGACACAGGTGAGACGCCACACGTGATGTTTGAGTCGTCAGCGTGAAGCGAGACCGTGAACTCATGGTGTGTGTTTGTGTGTAGATGCTGTTCCTCAGGATAAACGCCAGCTTTAAGCTGCATCTGAAGAGACAGTTAGCGCGGCTCGAGTCATCAATGACGGCGGACCTCAGAATGGGTGAGTGTGTGTGTGTGTGTGTGTGTGTTTTACAGCAATGAGAATCACCAGTGACTATGACAATTATAAAAAAATAGGCTTCATTTTATAAAAGATACTATATGCTGTAGTGTATCTTTTATTTTGCATATTTAAAAAATGCATGTAAATATTTGTGTTATACACTCACCGGCCACTTTATTAGGTACACCTGTTCAATTGCTTGGTAACACAAATTGCTAATCAGCCAATCACATGACAGCAACTCAATGCATTTAGGCGTCTAGATGTGGTGAAGACGACTTGCTGAAGTTCAAACCGAGCATCAGAACGGGGAAGAAAGGGGATTTAAGAGACTCTGAACGTGGAATGGTTGTTGGTGTCAGACGGGCTGGTCTGAGTATTTCACAAACTGCTGATCTACTGGGATTTTCACACACAACCATCTCTAGGGTTTACAGAGAATGGTCCGAAAAAGAGAAAATAGCACCAGTTGTGTGGATGAAAATGCCTTGTTGAGGTCAGAGGTCAGAGGAGAATGGACAGACTGGTTAGAGATGATAGAAAGACAACAGTAACTCAAATAACCACTCGTTACAACCAAGATCTGCAGAATACCATCTCTGAACACACAACACGTCGAACCCTGAAGCAGATGGACTCCAGCAGCAGAAGACCACACCGGGTGCCGCTCCGGTCAGATAAGAACAGCACACGGAGGATACAATTCACACAGAATCACCAAAACTGGACAATAGAAGATTGTAAAAACGTTGCCTGGTCTGCTGAGTCTCGACTTCTGCTGCGACATTCAGATGGTAGGGTCAGAATTTGGTGTAAAGAACATGAAAGCAAGGATCATCCTGCCTTGTCTCAACGGTTCAGGCTGCTGGTGGTGTAATGGTGGGGGTATTTTCTTGGCACACTTTGGGTCCTTTAGTACCAATTGAGCATCGTTTAAACACCACAGTCTACCTGAGTATTGTTGACCATGTCCATCTCTTTATGACTACAGTGTACCATCTTCTGATGTACTTCCAGCAGGATAACACATCATGTCACAAAGCTCAAATCATCTCAGACTGGTTTCTTGAACATGACAATGAGTTCACTTTACTCAAATGGCCTCCACAGTCACCAGATCTCAATCCAATAGAGCACCTTTGGGATGTGGAGGAACGAGAGATTCACATCATGGATGTGCAGACGACAAATCTGCAGAAACTGTGTGATGCTATCATGACAATATGCACCAACATCTCTGAGCAATGTTTCCAACACCTTGTTGAATCTATGCCACGAAGAATTGAGGCATTTCTGAAGACAAAAGGGCTTCAACTCGATACTAGCACGGTGTACCTAATAAAGTGGCCAGTGAGTGTATGTATATATTTGGGCTGTCGATTTTTTAAAATCGTTGACTTCAATTTGCTCGCGTCAACTAACCGATAAAATACCGGAAGTGACGCATTTCACTGACGAGAATCCATAAACCACATAATTAGACTGTTTTCCAAGGTGGCCTGATATATTAAACCCATTTAAAAATCAGAATTAAGCATTATTTTTAATTCAAAAACGCTATAATTTAATAAAAAAATTATATGTGCTTTAATTATTCTCATGCGTGTAGGTTAAGTACGTGCGCCACACAGCGGCTCCGTTCCCAGTAACGTTAGCTCCGCAGAAACTTATCATTTACACGTGGAGCGTCTCAAACTCATCTCTGCGTGTTGTTGTGAGTTTGTGTTTATTATAACGTTCATCTGGGAACGCAACGTGCGCCATTTCATCAGATTTATAAGGTAAATCTTTTATAAACCTACACAAACACGGGATACATCGCGATTTCAAAATAAAAGCTCAAACCTTCACTCTTGAGTTTACACGTGTTGATGTCCACATATTCACCTAATTACAGCGGCTATAGCATTTATGTCCTAAAGAAATGGCCAAATATTAAAGATGAAGTGGACACCTGAATTAAATGGTGCTTGGTCAATATTAAACCAGGACTAGATCGTGCAGTAAAGTGTAAAAACAATCACCAGGCCCTGGCGCCCCCTGCAGGCTGGTCCTGTAATGCGTAATGAACATTAGCTCTATTGTTTATGTATTTTAACAGATTTGTTCAATAAAACCATATGATTTCTTGATTTTGATTCTTTATTTGAAATAATTATTATTGCGTCATTGCTATTATATATGTATTTTAAGTCATTTTAAATAACTTTCTGAGGTCTCTCTCTCTCTCTCTCTCTCTCTCTCTCTCTCTCTCTCTCTCTGTGTCCCTCTCTCTCTCGCTCTCTCTCGCTCTCTGTCTCTCTCTCTGTGTCCCTCTCTCTCTCTCTCTGTGTCTCTCTCCATCTCTCTCTCTCCATCTCTCTCTCTCTCGCTCTCTCTCTCTGTGTCTCTCTCCATCTCTCTCTCCATCTCTCTCTCTCGCTCTCTCGCTCTCTCTGTTCTCTCTCTCTCTCTCTCTCTCTCTCTCTCTCTCTCTCTCTCTCTCTCTGTGTCCCTCTCTCTCTCTCTCTCTCTCTCTCTCTCGTGCGCATGTGCTGGATGAGTGGGAGTGTTGAGCGGGCGTGTGGCTGCTGAGTGAGAGTGGTCTTTACTTCTCTATCTTTCTTTGTTTTTGTTGTTGTTTATTTATACGTTTAGTTTGTTGGGTTTTTGTTTTGTTTGTTTGGTTTTCTAAAAATAGAGGAGTGTTGTGTTTAAGCCGGGCGTCTGCTCGCGATGTGGGAGCATGGCTGCCCCAGGCAGCGGAGTTTTAATTCATTGACAAGGCGTCATGGTGTGAAAATAGATTCAACCGCTGGTGTAGAAGATTGTGGATTAGCCGTGGGGAAGAGATTGGACATGATAATGTCTTGTCAGCGTCCGTATGAATGGCGCTATCGTTGTGTTTGCGAAAACAGTTGATTTGGCAAATCAGTTAGTGCAGAACGGGATTGTGATTAAAGGTATTTTTACACCAGTGCTTCCTTTGTCCACACCTTCCAAAAAGTGATACTGTCAAATGTGCCGCCTTTATTCCCAATGAAGTGTTGGTCAATTTGCTTAGCGTTATGGTAAAATAGTTTCACCTATAAAGATGATCCCGATCGGTACTAAGTCACCCCTCCTGAAGCATGTTGTGTCTTTTAGGCGCTATGTTTATATGATCTTGCAGGAGCACCTCGATGAGCTGGACTTGTCCTGAATTTTCGACATGAGGATTTCAACTATGTTATTTTTGTTACAACAAATAATATGAAGTGTTTTAATTGCGGTGGCTTTGGACACTTGATTCGTGCGTGCCCTAATAGGGTGGATAAGTTGAATGAGGCGCCTTTACCGGCTGTGAATGATGGGAATAGTGTAAACGCTGAAGAAAATCTGAATCACGTTACTGCGGTACCTATCACTGATGGTGAGGTACCTGGGCCAAGTTCAGTGCAGACAGTGACTGCTTTGGTTGGGAAAACAGCAGAGGTAGAGCCGGTGGATCGGGCTGTGGAAGAGGACATGATTGTCACCGTAGCTGAAGTGAATACAGCGGAGAACAGATTGGATAATGCAGACGTTGTGGGCGAGTGTTCTGTTCAGGGTGAAAGTGTGATGTTATCCGAGTTGGATGACTGCACTTTTAAAACGCCGCAGAAGCGAAGGCTAGAGCAGAGTCATTCGGATGAGCAAGCAAAGAAAGGATTTATTTGCGATGTAAGTCAAACTGATACGGAAAGTGAAAACGATTTCTCAGAATGCAGCGCACCGTGCAGTTCACCGCAAAGTAGATCCTCCAGTAAGAGCTATAGCTCAGACGATATCAAATCCTTTCTAAAGGAAACCAGGAACATGAGAAAAGTTCGCATTGAGCAATACTTCCCGGACGCAATACAATTCATTGACAAAGTGAGAATGTATAGGAATGAAGGGTGTTTTAGCAATCAAGAAGTGTATCGTCTTAAGAAAATACTTGTGAAGCTCAATACGCAGTTAGAATCCAATGTCAGTAATGAAAAATAATCAGCCTGTTTATGTGAGTCTTTGTTTGTTAAACTTATTTTGTTTTTGTTTTTCCTTTATTATGGGAGGAATAAATATTGCTTCTCTTAACGTAAATGGGGCCAGAGAAGGAAGAAAGCGTTTTCAACTTTTGAACTAGTTAAACAGAAAAAGTCGATGTTTTATTTGTGCAGGAGACTCATAGCGATGACTTGAATGCGTGTGATTGGGCCAGAGAGTTTGATGGGTTGTCCATATTAAGTCATCTGAGTTCCACTAGTGGAGGTGTTGCAATTTTATTCTCTAAAGGTTTTATTCCCTGTTTATATCAAGTGGAAGAGATCATAAAAGGCAGACTTTTAAAGATTAGAGCCCAATTTGAGAATAGGTTTTTTGTTTTATCTCTGTGTATGTTCCTAATAGAGCAGTTGAAAGGATGTGCTTTTGGATACTCTGAGTAATGTTTTGGTGAATTGTAGTACAGAGGATGTTTTGATTTTAGGTGGGGATTTTAATTGTACTGAACAGTTATTAGACAGGAATCATGTGGAACCCCATATGCCATCACGTAGGAGACTTATACAGCTAATGATTTCTAATGAAATCGCTGACATATGGAGAAATTTTCATCACCCACAGCGACAATATACTTGGGCACATGCTCATGAAAATGTATTATCCCTGGCTAGGTTAGATCGATTTTATGGATACAGACACCAACTTAATTTATTTAAAGAGTGTTCCATTATTCCTGTTGGTTTCTCTGATCATAGTTTAGTCAAGTGTTCTGTAACTATGGGTTCTTTGAAGCCAAAGAGTGCTTACTGGCACTTGAATGCTAATTTGTTATGTGATCGTTTATTTCAAGATTCTTTAAGGAATTTTGGGTTGGTTTTAGATCTAGAAAATCATCCTTTCAATCTCTGCAACAGTGGTGGGACTTTGCAAAGACACAGACTAGACAACTGTGTCAACAGCACACTTTTAATGTAACGAGGATAGAGAAAGTACAATTGCATTATTAGAAGAAGAATTAAAGAGATACAGGAATGCAAAGATACCTCAGGAGAATATATAATAAGTATTCAAGAGAAAAAAAAGTCTTTAAATAATTTATTGGATTTGGCTGCACAAGGAGCGCTGGTCAGATCAAGGTTTCAAAATATTGAGTTGATGGATGCACCTTCTAAATTCTTTTTTAATTTAGAAAAAAAGAACGGGCAAAAGAGGTTTATACACAATTTGCGCTCTGAGACTGGGGTGTTGTTGTCGGACCCTTTTGAAATAAGAAATAGGGCAGTTGATTTTTATCGAAAATTATACGAGAGTGAGTTATTTCTAGATGAGTCAGATGTGAGTGTTTTTTATGAAAATCTGCCTCAAGTACCTCATGAACTCAATTCTGTATTAAGTAACGCTGTTACTTTAGAAGAATTACAAAAGGCACTTCAAAATATGGAAGGTAATAAAGTGCCTGGTATTGATGGCCTTCCGATTGAATTTTATAAGACTTTTGGACCGAAGTGAGCTTGGATTTGTTACAAGTGCTCAATGAAAGCTTGGTGAATGGACAGCTACCTTTAAGCTGCAGAAGGGCAGTTCTTACACTGTTGCCCAAGAAAGGTGATCTAAATGACATCGCAAATTGGAGGCCTGTCAGTTTACTGTGTA
>CM050416.1:35342448-35354948 GCA_027564155.1 Gymnocypris eckloni scoliostomus
AGGCAAACAGAAATTTAAAGCGCAGCGACCCGGAGGAGCTAAAAAGCAACCACACAAACCGATAGGACTCAGGAAAGGAGGTACAAATCATCGTGTTGTTGAACAGCTGAGTGTTCTGAACGCGAAACAGCGTTATATATATATATGTATTATTAACAGCAGATCTAACGCGGTCGACGCGCATGCGCAGTTCAGTGTCTCAGTCTTCTGATCCTCTTTATTCCAGGAAGGTTCATCGCTCCCAAGAAAGCTCGCGTGGTCCAGCAGCATCAACTGAAGAATGTAAGCGTCCAGTGCGCGTTTGAAGGCGGTCCGTGTCAGATAGTAGCGTTTGATTGGTGTGTTTGTGTTTGTGGTGCAGGGTTTGGAGGCGGTCCGTGTCAGATAGTAGCGGTTTGATTGGCGTGTTTGTGTTTGTGGTGCAGGGTTTGGAGGTGGCCATCAGGAACAGGATTGAACACGAGGTCACACAGAGGGCCAGCAAGTCCCTTCACAAGAAACTGAGCGTGCTGAAGACTCCCGCGGGGAGAAACGACACAGCTGGACCCTCAAAACCAGCAGCTGGATCCTCCAAGTCCAGCTGAAGACCGGCGAAACCTTCAGAACCAGCACAAGTCCAGCTGAAGACCGGCGAGCACTGGAGCTGCTGTACTGCCTCCACATTACAAACCTGGTGTGGGATCTTACATGTGTACAACAGCCCATGATCTTTTAGACTGTGCTTATTTCATATAATAAAATGAGAAAGTATTGATAGGTTTCATAATCTTCATGTGAAAAATTTTTGTCATGGGAAAGCACCACTCAGTTTTTTTTTTTTTTAAATCTAGTTGATTTCATTTTTATATTCTTATTATGTGATTAAGCTCAGACGAGCTTTATTAGTCACATACACCATTATACAGAGTATAACCATCAGTGAAATGTATTCTCTGCGTTTAACCCATCCAAGTGCACACACACACCTGGAGCAGTGGACACACACACACACACACCCGGAGCAGTGGACACACACACACACCTGGAGCAGTGGACACACACACACCTGGAGCAGTGGACACACACACACCTGGAGCAGTGGACACACACACCTGGAGCAGTGGACACACACACACACACACCTGGAGCAGTGGACACACACACACACCCGGAGCAGTGGACACACACACACACACACACACCTGGAGCAGTGGACACACACACACACCTGGAGCAGTGGACACACACACACACCCGGAGCAGTGGACACACACACACACACACACACCCGGAGCAGTGGACACACACACACACACACACACACCTGGAGCAGTGGACAGACACACACCTGGAGCAGTTGGGGGTTCGGTGCCTTGCTCAAGGGTCTCACTTTAGTCGTGGACAATTCCTGCCGGAGCCAAGATTCGAACCCACAACCTCGGGTTACAAGTCCAACGCTCTATCCACTAGAGCCACGACTGCCCCAACAATTACTTTCCCTGACGGTAATCGAACCCGGGCCGTGGCGGTGAGAGTGAGAGCGCCAAATCCTAACTACTAGACCACCAGGGAAGGGCAAATATGCGACCCTGGAGCACAAAACCAGTCATAAGGGTCCGTTTAAAAATAAGGTTGAGATTAATACATCATCTGAGAGCTGAATAAATAATCTTTTCATTGATGTGTGGTTTGTTATGATAGGACAATATTTGGCTGAGATACAACTATTTGAAAATCTGGAATCTGAGGGTGCAAAAAATCAAAATATTAAGAAAATAACCTTTAAAGTTGTCCAAATGACGTTCTAAGCAATGCATATTACTAATCATAAATTATATTTTGATATATTTACGGTAGGAAATTTACAAAATATATTCATGGAATATAATATTTACTTAATATCCTAATGATTTTTGACATTAGAACAAAAATGATAATTTTGACCCATAACGTGGTGTTGGCTATTGCTTCTCACGACTGGTTTTGTGCTGCAGGGTCACGTTTATCCTCGTCCACTGTTAAGCAGCCGCACGCGCGCACTTCCGTAGGCAGCGAGTGTAAAATCCCTGACGGGTTTCCTGTGGTCAAGAACGCGCTTATTTTCATTCTTCAGCCTCGAATGTCTGGCGACCTTCAGCTTCCAGATCTCTGATTGACTGCAAAACACTTCCATTTTGACCCAAATAACTTTATTAGGTTTATAAAGGCATATATGCTACTAAACTATAGAGCTCGAGCTCAGACACACGTGTGTCTCACAGGACTTTGAGAGGCTGCTGGCTGAAAGAGGAGCGCAGGAAGCGAGGGAAGGAGTCTTTGGCCATCAGGGAGAAGATGCGTAGCTGAGCGTCATCGAACGTGTCCGCTGTGGGACCCTCCATCAGCCCCATCAACACCTCGCGGGTCTCACTGTCCAGATTCACCTGAGAAACACATCAGATATGAGAGAGACGACTGTCAGAACATCACCTCAAAACCAGGAGAAAGAGATAAGCATTCACATTTTAGAAAAACGAGCCTATTTTAGGTCCGTAAAGATGTTTTGCATTACAATATGTTTTATGACGAAACACATCCTCTAAAATGTCACTGGTCTAGAGTAGGTTGGTCTCTCACCTCCCGAGGAGCATCCGGGTTGATGAACTGGCTGTAGATGCTCTGGGCTCTCGCCGCCAGTCTGGACCCGGATGTGCTCTTGTACTCTTCACAGGCCAGCCAGAACTGCAGGTTCTCCTCGCTGAACTCGGAGCGCAGGAACCAGCGGAACGCCTGGACGCCCGCTGCGCACAGAAGCTCGGTTTAGAGAGGAGAAGGCAGCTCATTAA
This sequence comes from Gymnocypris eckloni scoliostomus, assembly GCA_027564155.1. NCBI lineage: Eukaryota > Metazoa > Chordata > Actinopteri > Cypriniformes > Cyprinidae > Gymnocypris > Gymnocypris eckloni. Next base: position 35,345,253 of record CM050416.1, read on the forward strand.
AGTCAAATCATTCAGAAAGTCCATCTCACGCTTGCTGTTGAGCAGAGACTCCAGGTCCTGAGGCAGGTGCTGCTCGTGCGCTCTGAAGAAAACAGTCGCTGCGCTTTATTACGTTCAGCTTCTTACGTAGGGTTCAGTACAAGGTAAACTTAATCGATAGCATTTGTAGCATGATATTTATTACCATAAAACATAACTTAGACGCGCTCCTGGAGAGGCACTGATTTAAAAGCGAAAATATAAGCTTATAATTGTATTTTGTGTATTATTCAGCCGTTAGACTTAACGGTCGTTTTGTTGTTTACCAAGTAGCGTTGTCATGGAAACAAACGAAAAAAGGTTACTATGCTATTTTTTTGTTTACACCAACATTAACACACACGTTGTTTACATTTTGTGGCTTATTGGAAAATTATTTTTACATTTACAAATTGGTCCCATTCACTTTGACGGTCTTACGGTAACGATTCAAACCATAAAGTTGAAATAATCGTTCTGTGAGAATAATAAAGTCAACAACACCTTAATGATAACCACAAAGTAACGATATTGTAATCATAAGTGTGTATCTGTGTAATCACTTTCAAAACGATTTTTGATGATGAGTGATAAAATCATTGACAACCAATCCGAATCAACTCCGCTTTATGGTGAGCCAATCTAATTACAGTTATTAGTACAGACCTTCACTCCAATTTTTTTTTTTTAAAGAAAAGGAGGGTCAGTATAAATAATTTTTGTGGTTATCAACATTATGCTACAAATGCAGTTGATCGATCTTAAAGGGACAGTTCACCCAAAAATGAAAACTCTGTCATTATTTACTCTCCCTCAAGTATTTCCAAACCTGTATGAATGTGTTTGTTCTGAACACACAGGAAGATATTCTGAATACAGTTTGTAAGCCGGCTGTTTTGGGGCACCATTGACTTCTATAGTAGGAAAAACAATACTATGATAGTCAATGGTGCCCCAGAACTGCTCAGTTTATCACTTTCTTCAGAATATCTTCCTTTGTGTTCACAACAAACACATTTATGCAGGTTTGGAAATACTTGAGGGAGAGTAAATAATGACAGAATTTTCATTTTTGGGTGAACTGTCCTTTTAATTTGTCTATTGAGCTTTAAACGAGTGCACTTGGTGTTACCTGTGTTTGTAACCCCAATCCTGCTTTTCGGCCAGGTGGGACAGTTTGACCCTCATGCCCTTCGCCCTGAAACATCAACACACAGTTTCACATGCATTCACAGCTCAATGCTCCAGCATCTGTCCTTCTAAAGCGCTGATACTCACTTCTCCAGGCATGAGGAGGGGATGGCAGACAGCCCCTTACACATCACACAACGTCTGAAACAACCGCCCAAATGTCTCCAGCTCCGCCTGACTCTCTCCGTCTGTGTCCTGCTGTTATATAGAGACATTAATCTGATCCTGAGATCGTGAATCAACACAGACAGCTGCTGGGTGACACTCCACACAATGACTGTCCACATCACAAGCTCTAATCATTCAGTGCTGAGTGCATTGTGTTGATGCGATACAGTCGGTGTGGACAGCAGCTGACAGCGGTTTTCTTCAGAAAGCGTGTATGTGTGCCGGGAACAGTGACTGAAACAACAGGTGTGCATTGTAGGTTATCTGATCGTAGAATGTTCTGTTCATCACTTCACAGAATAGCTGCTTTCCATGCAGTCTTTTGTTAAGCTATAACTGTTGATTGTAGCGATAGTGAAAATGCATTTCAATTATTATAGGAGACTATCGTGATTTTCTGTTTCAGACCCTGTTGGAAAACTAAATATAAATGCAATCTGGGGAAATGAACGCTGTTGGGCTTTGAAGATGTCAGAGAAGCACTGAAAAGTAGTCCAAGCAACTGGCACATGTCCACGTGTCTTCATGCTGAATTATATACGAATGCAGATGAGGTCAGGAAACAACTTAAATTTGGGTCTGTTCCTCTCATACATTTTGCATTTACATTTAGCAGATGCTTTTATCCAAAGTGACACACAGTGCATTCAGGCTATACATTTACTATCAGTATGTGTTTCCTGGGAATTGAACCCATGACCTTTGCACTAACACAATGCTCTACCCACTGAGCCACAGAAATCTCTCAAATGACTTCTTTTTGGAGCGTGATAGCATTTGTCCCCATACATTTACATTAAATGGAGCATGGACATGCATCTAAACTTCTCCTTTTGAGTTGCATGGAGGAAAGATAGTCAAATGCATTCAGAACGACATGAGGGAAAGTACATTTTTGGATGAACCCTCTGAGGTGGTCAGACTGGTTTGTGTAAGTGTAAGTCTACTAGGTGTAACCAAACTGACCGAGATGGTCTACCTCTAGCAGTTTAGCTGATATAGACCAGCTGGATGAAAAGTTTGGACAATGTAACAAAAGCACCAGGATCTGTCATAGATGTGTTTCTTTCAGTTTGGCTATTGGATATGACTCTGGAGCACAAAACCAGTCTTAAGTCGCTGGGGTGTATTTGTAGTAATAGCCAAAAATACATTGTATGGCTCAAAATTATCATTTTCTTGTATGCCAAAAATCATTAGGATATTAAGTAAAGATCATGTTCCATGAAGATTTTTTGTAAATGTATTACCGTAAATGTATCAAAACCCATTTTTATTAGCAATATGCATTGCTAAGAACTTCATTTGGACAACTTTAAAGGTGATTTTTTTAACATTTAGATTTTCTTTGCTTCCTCCAGATTTTCAAATAGTTGTATATATCGGCCAAATATTGTCCAATCACAACAAACCACACATCAATGGAAAGCTTATTTATTCAGCTTTCGGATAATGTATTAATCTCAACTTTTAAAAAACAGTCACGTATGACTGGTCTTTGTGGTCCAGGGTCACATGTTCTTCTGCTCTCACTTCTGATTCTGCACAGAATGGTCAGTGTATGACATCAAAGCACCGCGAGAGCCTTTGGAACGCATAGGAACCACCTGCTCTGTTATCGCTCTCGCGGTGCTTTGATGTCATACACTGAACATTCTATGCAGCGCTGCTTAAAGTCGAGCGCGGCTTATGTGTCGGATAAGAGTCAATTAGAAATATTCTATAATAATATACTGCTGCCATGCACCTCCTCCTCATGAATTCTTCATGAACCCTCAGAGAGTGACTTCATAAGCCATGCAGGCCAGTATGTGATTACTAGTATGTATGTAGTAGTAGGTGAAGCCCCTCCTGAGGGTGTAATCTGAAGCCGCTGTTGTATCAGTGAGTCACCGCAGTCCTCGGGCTTCACACGCGTTCTTCATGTTTTGACGCTCAAGGACAGCGTGGTGGTATCAGCTCGCCGAAAAATCTCGCAATGCTTGTGGATAAGAAGCATCTAGCGCCTGGGTATCTTGGAAGTACTGAATGCATGATTGTGAAAGCTTCCTGGTTCGCGTGCAAAACAGCTGCTTGACATCATCTGCGAAACGCGAGCTCTCCGGACGCGAAGCGAACAGCTCCTTATTTGGACGCACGCAGAACGCGTCTTCGCTCGCGAGGGCTTTCATCGAGATGTCTCTCCGAGGCTGACCGGTGGAGAGAGCATCATGTGGCGGGCGCGGTGCCAGGACAGCGGGGTCGATCCTGAACGCGAGCGGCTCTGGGCCGAGCTCTTCGCGCAGCTGGATCTGAACAAGGACGGACGGATCGATGTGAACGAGCTGCGCGTCGGACTCGCCGCGCGGGGGATGTCGTTGAGCTCGGTGGAGGAGGTGCGGAAAAAGCCCAATGCATGCAGTCATAACGGGAGGGTGTTTATTGTACAAGATAACAGTTCGTTAATTCACAGGTTTATGATTTAACGTGGAGATAATAACCTGCACCTCAGGTCACGTGATCATCTGAACACTGAAAGCGAAAATGCCGCAGTACGCGATGCGATCGGACGCAGCCAATCAGATTGAGTCTGACGCTTAATATTCAAGAATGCAGAGTGCGATTCGGGCCAATGAGGTTTCGCAGTGGGCGTGGCTACTCCGCGCAAGTCGAAAGAAAGAAATAGCGTCGCAAACCATGAACTGTACATTGTGTATTTACGCTGTCCACCCCAAAGGTGCGTCCCAAATCGCGTACTCATGCACTATTCTGTGACGCTTTGTAGTAACAGTGTGAGTAGTGTGTGTAATGATGCACTTAACCGAGAAGTGTGAAATGTTGGACATGTTATTATGGATAGAAGGGATACAGCTCTGACCGGAAACTAACAATGCAATTTAATTTTCTACCGATTAGTATTTTATTAACGTCTACACATACCCCTTACAATAATGCAAACATAGCAAGTAATGTTGTGTGCAGTGTTGGGGAAAGTTACTTTTAAAATTAATGCGTTACAATATTGCGTTACTCCCTAAAAAAGTAACTAGTTACGTTACTTAGTTACTTTTTATGGAAAGTAATGTGTTACGTTACTTTTGCGTTACTTTTTAAATATGAGCACAGCTTGATTGTTTGTTTTTAATACACGAAGTTCTGTTTATAGCAAATATAAAAGCCTTTCACACCAAAAAGTGTAACGAATAAACCTCAGACTGAAGGACGAGTAAATCACGTCTGTACAGAAGAACACAGGAGAAGATCTTCTACCGAAGCACAATTGTTAGCTTATCTAAAGTAATTTTTGTTTATTAGTATGGTTGAACTGGATCATCAAAGATCAGCAGCAAACACATCGGTTAATAAAATGAGATTAGATATATTTGTGTTGTTTAACATATTTAATTATTGCAGGTTTGTGTCATATTCTGAGTTTGTGTTTCACTGTTTTAATTAATTTTGATGAATACTGAATCTGTTTTTGCGAGTGGGATGAATTAATACACATTCATATTTAGTCTAGATTAGATCTACAGTAAGATCATGTTCACACGGCGCACTCAGTCAATAAATGGAGAAAAAGCAACTCAGATATTTTCTACTAAATTAAAAAGTAATGCGTTACTTGGAAAAAAGTAATATTATTACGTAACTCTCGTTACTTGTAATGCGTTACCCCCCCGACACTGGTTGTGTGACACAAATTGCGCTTTTAATAACAGTGTGCATGCCCAGTGTCCACCGCTGTCTCTTCTACACTTCATGCACTCAACTGTGCATTTAATTACTTTGTGGAAGGGAAAGGGGGGGATCAGATTCTGATTATTAATGATAAAATATCAGTATAAAATCAATTTACTACATGGTTGAGTACATAATGCATAAGTGCATAGTTCATAGCGTGTCATTTGGGACATAGTTAAATTTGTCAGCTATTTCCTGGTTCATTAGCGCTGTAGTTAAGAATTCCACAGTGCATTAAGTGGTATTTAAACTACAAACCAGTGTGTTTATGTTTAAGATAACAAATTAGACTGATATGAGAGCATCAAATATCTTTTTGTAGCATCAAGCGTAGTGTTTTTGTGCAGCTAAAGTTACTGGAAGTGGTTGGAAGCACCGGAAGACGCGCACATTCAAGTTTGTACATTAAAAATGAGGTGGATTGGCTACACTAAGTACATACATTAGTGTCATATTAAATGAAACAATTTCTGTAGAGTTTACATTTCAGAAGTACACAAAATGGGATAAACCTGTAGAATATGATGATATAAACAGGCCGCTGAGATTTCACTGTGGATAGACTGCACACACAGTGCTCCAGAAATATAAAGCAGACACGCGAACAACAAAACGTCACTTGTTGCTGGTTGGGATTGCGCCTGATGTTCAGCTCGGATTAGACATTAACCCGTTATGTAGCTGCTTACTCGCTAACATACTCAAACTCACAATGCTTCATATGATAAAAGTATGACTGCACAGCGGGATTCTTGTGAAGGAGAAGGCCTCCATGTCGAGGTCAGGAACAGGACAGGTTAGAGCACTAATGAACCAGTTTATGAGCTTAATAGTTAACGAGCTCAAGGTCAATAGCAGGATCAGCACCCGCTGGCATTAAATCAGCATCAGTCTCCAGCTGCATCTGAATAGGGGTTTACTGCAGACTAGCGTGTTTGCGAAGTCAAGCATCACTCTTGTTTACTCATACTCGGTCTAGCCATTTGCAGAAACTCTTTACACTATGCTGTACATCTCTAATCGATTAATGAAGTTAGTGATATAATGCCAGCAGGTCAAACCCAAGGCCTTGGAAACGATGAGAAACCAGTCCAAGTTATGATCAAACAGATAAATACATCTTTATCATCTAATGTTTTGGGGAAGTCACTTTTAATGTGTTACTCTATAAAAAAGGAACTAATTGCATTACTTTTTCTGGGAAGTAATGCATTATACTTTTGCATTGCTTTTTTGTCACCTGGACTGGGCTTACTTATTTATTTTTTATTAAAAAAAACACATGTTAAATATTTGTCAACTGTACAGTGAAATGAATAAGCCTCAGGTGCCTCTGTCTCTGCGCCTCACTCCCAATTTCTCTCCAGACGGGGGACAGGAGGAAAACAAAGTAACTTACTTTACTTATTCGAAAAGTAAAGTTCTTGTAAAGTGTTTCTTGACTAGTGACATGAAAACACTGCTGTTTTACATACTGTAATACATGCTTATAGTCCAGCGTAGTGATTAGACGATTGATCTGTTTGCCTGGGACAGTTTTGTGTTATTGATTTGTGAAACTTGATCAGTGCTGGTTTTGTTTGCTTTTCAAGGTTTCGATGCATGTGTTTGTATTTGCATTATGCATTATGATGAATGATATTGGCAAGAAAGTACTAAACTAGGCTCACAGAAACACACACGTAGGCTGCACACTGTGCAAAAGGTCAGCTAATTGAAGTGGATCCATGTGAGCGTAAATATCATGTGACTGCTGGCTCACATAAATAAACACAACACACACACATGGGTATTTTGTAGACGCCGGCCAGCAGAGGAGGATGAGCTAGTTAAATGAGTGAATTACTGGCATAGTTACAGCGTGATTTGTCCTGTAACACACCAAGGATTGTGGGAATAATGTCTGTTTGAATGAGTTTCACAGTGCAGCACTTTGTGTGCATTTAAAGTGACAGTAGCAGTAGATTCATTTAAAACGTTCTGCTGAACTGAATTATTTTAGTCAGTGTGGGTCAGTTTTTTCATAATTTCCTCACCATAAAACACCAGAATGTAGGATTTATCTCATCGTAAACCCCTGAGATGTGCAGCGAAATCCTCCACGTTTGCACAGCTCAGGACAAACACGTTCAGACACGCTGAAAAAACATGTGGTGACACCTTCACAGGAAGTCAATTCATACCCAGATGCATGTTTATTTGCACAACTCTCACAAAGTACAGAAATTCAGAGCGGAATGATTTAAACATCAATTATTTGACGGGTTAATCTAGCGATTATGTGGATTTAAACACACTAATATTGTGATTAAGTGTCTATGAATGAATCAAACACATTGTGAAGCTACCGTTTTGTGTGCTTGGCTTTCTCAGTTTGTACATTTTATTTTATTAGTGCATTTTTGAATGAAATTAACCTGTGTTAAGATTCAAGTTATTTACCCCTTAAAGGCATAGTTCACCCAAAATTAAAATTCTGTCTTTAATTACTCATCCTCGTGTCGTTTTAAACCTGTAAGACCTTCGTTAGTCTTCAAAACACAAATTAATATATTTTTGATGAAGCTCTCTCCCATAGACAGCAATGATATTAACACAATCAACGCACAGAAACGTAGCAAGGACATTAGTCCATGTGACATTAAGTGTTCAACTGTAATTTTACGAAGCTACAAAAATACTTTTCATGTGCAAAGAAAACAATACTAACATAATTTATTAAACAATTCTTCTCACCGAGTTACCAACTTCTGCCATTTTGGAGAACAGCCCAGAACATAATCAGCATTGTTTACATTCAGCATGTGCACGCTTTATGAAATTATATCATCTGAGTCTCTTTGTGATGGGAGTAATATTGAAATCGGTGACACAAAAATGCATGAACATTTTTTTAATGTAGTTTGGATGTCACCCGGTGGCTGTTTGTGGCATGACGCCCTAAATACAATCTCACAGGAACCCCAATTTTTAAATGTCAACTTCAAATTTGGAACATAACTTATTTAGAAACAAGGCTTTAATTTTGATAAATTTTAGAGTAAAACCTGTTATTTTTAAACTTCTATAACTTGGGGGGTGACGGTTAAGGGTTGCTCATGTTTGATGTTGGTGGCTTTGCATGGTTTTAATGTGCTTTTCTCCTTCATTTGCACCCCACCCCACCTTTCCTAATGATCCCCGGCATCCCTCTCTCCCTCCATCTCTCTGTATGTGCCTACATTCAGCAGGTTGTACGAGCTGGAGACGTTAATCATGACGGTCAGCTGGATTTTGAAGAGTTCACCGAGTATCTGCGTTCACATGAGAAGCGCCTTAGACTCATGTTTCGCAGCTTGGACCGAAACAATGACGGTTAGTTTCTGTCAACGTCACAGTATCTTATCAGAATCAGTGTTATTTTAGTATTATTCACTGTGTATTATATTACAGCATCTATTAATATTTCAAGATTTCATTTCAGTTGACTACAGTGATATTTCAGTTTTATTTAATAACTTAATTCACTGTTAGAGTATATATCGTTTTATGTTCTCATTTTATTTTTACTTTAAGTTACAGATATTATAACTAATAATATATCCTGATAATAACCTTACAATCTATCCCATTACGTAACATCTACAACCTTATTATTAGCATTAGCATGTGCAATTTTATATCACTGTTAACGTACCATCACAGTACGATTAGTAGCTATGCTACATTAGCATACATAAATTAATATTAGCATTAATAGTTGTGATTTTACATCACTGTAATCATCTATATCCTCACAGCATCATTAGCTGCTTTGCTATCGCGTCTACCTTCAATTTAGCATTAGCATGTAGCATCCATAGAGTTGTTGACTCATAAGCGTCTTAGCATGACATTAATGTTGTTAACAGCTATAACGTTAATGTTAGCACTGCTACATCACTGTTAGCATAAATACCCTCACAGTATCATTAGCAGCTATGCTATTGCAACACTCTTAGCGGCTATCTTCATTTTAACACTGGTACCTAAATACTCTTAACATCTATAACATCATATTAGCATCAGAAGCTATGATATTGCTGTTAGCACTTTGACATCACTGTTAGCATCTATACCTCATATTAGCATTAGCATTTATGCATTCATGCAGTTGTTGACTCATACGCATCATAGCATGACATTAATGTTGTTAACAGCTATGATATTGCTGTTAGCACTTTTACATCACTGTTAGCATCTATACCTCATATTAGCATTAGCATTTAGCATCCATACAGTTGTTGACTCATAAGCGTCGTAGCATGACATTAATGTTTTTAACAGCTATAACATTAATGTTAGCACTGCTACATCACTATTAGCATAAATACCCTCACAGTATCATTAGCAACTATGCTATTGCAACGTTCTTAGCAGCTATCTTCATTTTAACACTGGTATCTAAATACTCATATTAGCATCAGAAGCTATAATATTGCTGTTAGCACTTTTACATCACTGTTAGCATCTATACCTCATATTAGCATTAGCATCAGTTCCATTAATTCAGTCTTAAGGTCTATTATCTCATATTTCAGTACACTAACACATTGTGTGTTTTGTAGGTGAGCTGGA
>CM050416.1:35359948-35399948 GCA_027564155.1 Gymnocypris eckloni scoliostomus
TGTGTGTGTGTGTGTCTGCCTGTGTGTGTGTGTGTGTGTGTGTGTGTGTGTGTGTGTGTGTGTGTGTGTCTGCCTGTGTGTGTGTGTGTGTGTGTGTGTGTCTGCCTGTGTGTGTGTGTCTGCCTGTGTGTGTGTCTGCCTGTGTGTGTGTGTGTGTGTCTGCCTGTGTGTGTGTGTGTGTGTGTGTGTGTGTGCCTGTGTGTGTGTCTGTGTGTGTGTCTGTGTGAGTGTGTCTGCCTGTGTGTGTGTGCCTGTGTGTGTCTGCCTGTGTGTGTGTGTGTGTGTGTGTAGGTGTGCGTGTGTGTGTGTGTGTCTGCCTGCCTGTGTGTGTGTCTACCTGTTTGTGTGTCTGCCTGTGTGTGTGTGTGTGTGTGTCTGTGTGAGTGTGGGAGACTGTGTGTGTGTGTGTGTGTGTGTGTGTGTGTGTGTGTGTGTGTGTGTGTGTGTGTGTGTGTTTAACCCAGTGCACACTACTGAACTCCAAATGGGAATGGACGATAAACTAACTTCCCCCCCCTCTGAACTTACAGTACAATTGCAAGTGCCTCGGTTTGGAGAAACACGTTTAATCTGTGGTCCAGTAATACGCCTCTTCTACTGGACTGAAACCCAGATGCAAAGAGTTTGTTTCTTCATCGGATTTGGAGAAATGTAGCATTACATCACTTACTCTTCCTCTGCAGTGAATGGGTGCCGTCAGAATGAGTCCAAACAGCTGATAATAACATCTCAATAATCCATAATTAATGCATTGAGCTGCATAAAGCTGCGTGTTTGTAAGAAACAAATCAATCAATAAGGCATTTTTTACTTCAAACCGTTGTTTCCAGATAAAATCCTCTATGCGTCCTCTATCCATAACATTGGCTTTCTGCAGTGAAAAGGTCGTCTTGTCTGAATCAGGAGAGAAATATGCAAGCGTTTACAGTCCAGTTCTTATAAACACACAGCATGGACTGGAGTGCTGTGGATTAATGTGATGTGTTATTATCAGCTGTGACTCTCGTTCTGACGGCACCCATTCACCGCAGAGCAAGCGATGTAATGCTACATTTCTCCAAATCTGATGAAGAAACACTCATCTACATCTTGGATAACCTGTGGGTGAGTTCAGTTTATGGGTGAACTAATCCTCTAACTGATTCTTAAATCCTGCACTGCGTCCCAATTTGCATAATATCCACCCTAAATAGTGTTAGGTCTCACTCATGAAACACATTTTAGTGTAAATTGATATCTCATGACAATTTATTTACTCCGACATGAATTGTGTTTCATGAACAAGGCCTTCACAATAATACGTCAAAGGTGGATTTTTTCGAAGCATGCATCCATGCATGTTTATTTCCCAGCTAACATTGCCTTCAAACCCAGTGTAAAGCTTATGATGGTTTCTTTCCACTGTTTCAGGTAAAGAACAGTATGGAGCAATGCAAGGCAGAAGCTGCCCCGGCAGTTTTTAAGTGTACTGTATGTGATTTTAACATAAGTTATGAATTTAATGCTGTTAATGCTAACAAGCAGATAAGTGGTATCAAAACACAATTAAAGACCCAACACTGGTGTACTACAAACTCAGAAGTACTCTCAGTGTGTAGTGTAGGTATCTGAATTGGGACGCAGCCTTGGAGGTCATAAAGCTGTTATCCTCAATGCATGAGGTACTGTAGCCTACGGTTTGGAGCAGAACGCCGTACGGGTGTTTGTTTATGTGATTTTTGACTCTTAAGCAAAAAATACTTTCTGACAGGTCAATGTACTCCGTGTTTATCGCTGGCTGAGTTTATATATTCAGATAGAATACTTGCATGTGTTACAATAAAATAAAGATTCCAACGCGGAGTCTTCACACAGGTTTCCATAGAATTCAAGTGTTTGCTCACTAAAAGTTCAGGTCTCAAAATTGATTTTTGTTTATTTTAGGCTGTCCATATGCAACTGCACTACTACATGTTCACAACACACACTTTTAGCAAATATATATATGCATTTAAATTCCAGTCTTCTGAGAAACCGGACCAAAAATACTGATGATGACGTCATCCTTCACTCACGGAGCGTATCCAATCAAATGCTCTCAAGAGCTACAATGCCCCTCCCACTTATTCAGCTGTGACAGACACTGGCTATTTAAAGAACTGTTATTTACTAAACCAACTATGCCATCTGTTTCAAATAAAACCTACGTGTTTGTTATGTTTACTTCTATTCTGCAAAATTGACCCACAACGAGTGTGGGAAGTGATTTTTTATTTTCACGTTTGGGTCATTTCTAGTGCTTTTCTATGCTAATTGTATTATTGTTCTTATATTGGTGACCACAGCAATCATGTATGGTCATTATATATATTTTTGCTGTTCTTCCGTGTACTTTTCTTTGAAATGAAACTAAAGTCTATCACTGAATGCATGCAAGAGAATGTATGTCAATTACATTAAATTAAACATTAGAGTCTTTGTTGATGGTCTTTATCATCGTTATATCTCCAGAGCCTGTACCATGACGGTAGATTAACTAACTCAGAGTTTAATTAATTCAGAGTTTAACTAATTCAATCTGGCTTTGTTGGTACCATGATGCTGATCATCAGCTTTTCTTAGTCAATGTGTGACATCACTGCTGAACAGCCAATCACAAGCCTTGGTTACAGGTTAAGAGATTGAAGAATTATTCATTTAAATGCATTTATAATGAAAAAAGTACTTGTTCATGAAACAGCACAAATAAAGGGAATGATCTTGCTCTATCAGTGCAGTCAGTTAGTTTATATAATTGGAAATATACAGCGATATAGCCTCATATATGAGGTCGCACTCATTTTTAAAGCATTGATTCTACAGCTTATTTATATTACATACGACCTGTATATATTAACATGCATTTAAAATAAATGCTTTATAATAACTGTTAAACTACATTTGCATGTGTGTAATGGATTAATAATAATATAAATCATATAAAATAACTCTTAAGTAATTATTATTAAAGCCAGATGTATTATTTATTTTAGTACTAGTGAGGTTTAATTTGGGGCATCTGTCAGAGAAGGCGTAATGAACTTGATTAGAGTTTAATAATTCATAGAGGTGGATTAGATGTTCAGTATCAGCACACGAGGGAGTGAAGGGAATGGAAATGCAGACAAATAGGCTTTTCTAATAGAAATATCAGTTCAAGTCCACTTGGGAAAGATGAGGGGAAAGCAACAGGGATCAGGATCACCAGGAAAGCATTAGTTAAATCCCTAATGACACAGGGTTAATGAGAAGATCATGAGCACTGTTAAATGACATGATGTTACACACTCTTGTACCGTGGATGGCGCTATGCACATACAAGTTGTTTGCAATCCGCCATTAACCAAGAAGACGAAGAAACTGGGGCGTGGCTTCTTTGCATCAGACACTTTGCTCACATATGATTGGTCCGATTTCAGTTTGAGCTCTCTAACTCAGATCATAACCTTCCCTGGAGCTGGTGGTTAGCCGTGGAGTGTAAGTTACTATTGCAAGGGACGCAGCTAAAAGCCAAGCCACTTTCATGATACCCTACAAAGGGTTTACCCTCCGGAGTGAGACCAAACAACCGTGGAGTGCCCTTCTGCGTCATCAGGGAAAGAGTCAGCGCAAAGGATCATGGGGGCCACCTAAGTGTCCATTCCTTTGAAGTGGCCAGTTTTGAGCACTTCGGTTTGGAACGACCCTTCAAAATGGCGGCCATGATTGTTTCACTCCGAAGCGCCCTTCGTAGAGCGATATATCCCGTTTGGAACGCACCGTGTATTTTCACTAACCCTTTAAAATGCCACAAAAATGCAGTGAACAGCAAGGTTAAACGGTCCTAAAGAGCCTATACGCTGATCCAAACGTCCATCATTGTCAATCAGCGTTTTCTTGAACCTCATTGGTCTATTTCGATGCGTTTCTGAGCGCTGATTGGCAAGCCCTGTGCGTCGGTCAGCCCGGCTCTGAGAGCGGCCTCCTATAGGCGTTCTAAATGAGTGGCTGTTGCGAGGACCAATCAGACGGGAGCTAGAGGCGGGCGTAGCGTGAGCATTGGACTACTGAGCCAATGAGTGGAGACGGTTTTTAAGCAGGCCGCAGGCCGTTAGTCCCTCCCATGCGTTTGTCTCGCTCGTCTTCCCGCGTCTGCGCACCTTCGCCCGGCCTAAAGCTCCCCGCCGTATCCCGCACACTTCTCCCGCCGTACGGACAGCATGTCTGAGTACAGCTCGGTGCCGCAACCCGGAGCCGGTGGAATCAAGAAAGACGCGTTCGCCGACGCGGTAGAGCGCGCGCGGCAGGTGAGAGAGCCGCACTGCGGGCCGCGTTTGTGGGTCAGCGCGCGGGCCGCGGCACATGAGCCGGCGTGCGCCACAATCGTCCGTTAGCACGAGCCGCGCTCGCGTGTGATTTCGAACTACAGCAATATATGGTGAAATTTTACCATTACAAACGAATACGGTAACGTTACATTGGTAGAAAAATGCTAGCACATGGTAATGATACGGTGTTTTGGTATTTAGCATGGTAAATAACGATTATGTTCGCGTACCGTAGACTTATACGGTAACGTTAGTCCACGTAGTAACATGGTAACGTTACTACCATTTTACATGTCCACGAACGTCGTATTAACGTAGCTTTTTCCCTTCGGCGTCCTAACAAATAGTTCCATGGTAATACCGTGTATTTGAACGCGCACAATGCTAGCACCACGGTATTATTGGGGTACATGTTCTGTGAAACATGCTAGCACCATTGTGTAATGCTAAAAACAGCGTTATAGACTCGAACCGTGGCAGTTACTAGGCTACAGCAGTGGTTTAGGATAGCTTTGTTTTGTTTTCCGAAGTTACCTCAAAGAATACAATGGAAAACAACAGTGTTTGTTAAAAAAGAGTAGAATCTCGTACTGTGTAACATTGATGAAGAAAATTGTGATGCTAATAATGATAATAGGAAGTATTTCTTGAGCAGTATATCCGCATATTATAATAATTTCTGAAGGGTCAGTGAGACTTGCCACAGCACTTGCATTTTATTGGTTTTGATTGCTTGTGTTGTGCTCATTTGGAAAAGTTTCTGCTAAATGGTTAAATGAAGACTGGAGTAATGATGCTGAAAATTCAGCTTTGATCACAGGAAAAAATAACTTTTTATGTTATAATGAATTGTAATAAAATACTAGATTTGTACAGCTTTTGATCAAATAAACACAGCCTTGGTTCATGAAGAGACGCTAAAATAAAAAGCATGCCTTGCTGACCTTGAGCTTTAAACAGTAGTGTATGTATTGCAATGGAAAATGTATTTTGTAAAATGCATAACTTGTGTTTTGCAGATCGCAGCAAAGATCGGCGGAGACGTCACGGGTCCCCCCATGAGCAATAACGGCGGAGCGGAGAGCTATTCCTTCGCGGCACAGAAGCGATCGCTGGAGGACGGAGGTACGGCGGCAGAGAGACACGCTCTGGATCTGTCCGTCTGACTCTCCTCAGATTGTTTTTGAGCTGTTCTTGTGTTTTCCCCTCAGATCAGCCTGAATGTAAGAAGATGGCATCTGACAGAGACAATGCTTCAGCCCTGTGTATGGCTATCTTGGCTTTTTTATTTATTAAATTAGTTTTACTCCTATAAACACACGCACACACCTTCAGCAACTCGAAGCACATGTCTGTGTATTTTTAGAGAAGTGATTTTATCCCTTTCTCATCCACAGCTATCGGAGCCCAGCTGGCTGCCCTTTCCCAGCAGAGGTAAGACCGTCTGATCAGAGCCGTTACCGCCGCTAACTTCAGCGAGTCGTTAGATCAGATCTGAATGTTTGGGAAGGCAGGAATAACTACATGCATAATTAGGCTGGTTTCGGTTTCCACTGACTCCATCTGACGTCTTAAAGTGATAGTTCAACCAAAAATGAAAGTCATGTCCAAGTATTCACCCGGATGTCGTTCTAAACCCGTAAGATTTTACCGATGTCCTTGCTACGTTTCTGGGTCTGGGAACATTACAGGTGCGTAGCTGTCTATGGAGGGTCTTAAAGCTTTCGTATTCAAACAAAACGTCTTAATTTGTGCTCCGAAGACGAACTGAGGTCTTACGGGTTTGGAATGACATGTAAGTGATTAATGACTATTTTCATTTTGGGCTGGAGTAGCCCTTTAATACATTTATGCATTTAGCAGATGCTTTTATCCAAAGCGACTTACAGTGTATTCAGGCTATACATTTATTATCAGTATGTGTGATCCCTGGGAATCGAACCCACAACCTTTTGCGCTGCTAACGCAATGCTCTACCACTGAGCCACAGGAACACTTTTTGTGATTTTGTGAATATGGTGTCTTTAATGCAGGCCACTCAAAAATCAATGTGAGATGTGCTGAGACTAGGGCTGCAACGATTAGTTGACTTTATCAACAACATTGACAATAAACAATTGTCTACAAATATTTTTGTTGTGGAGTGTCGTTTGATCTCATCTGGCCTAATACAAGAGCCTGCAATACTGCGGTTTGACCAGCGTGGCGCTGTAGGGCAAGACTAGTTCAGCTCTCCTGGAGGCAAATCTAATCACTTTTATTGTCACATTATCACAGCATGTGTGCCTTGGTGAGTGCAATTCTTGAGCGTGCTCCAGACAGTGCAGAAACAATTCACATATAGACAGTACAGACTTATACAGAAGACAATGTGCAGAATACACATACTCAGTACACAGTGTACTATAAAGACATACATAGTTATCAATACACGTAATGCACCGTATGTACACATTTTACATTATGTACACATCTACACACAAGAGAAGGCAGCGCTTGTTTGGATGAATATGTAAATATATGCTACATGCTTTCCTCTCAATAACGAACTAAACCCAACAAAAACTGACAGCGGTGTGAAAGCCTCTGCAATATTTAAAGATTAATCATTCGATTATAAAAAATAATCGTTTGTTGCAGCCCTAGCTGAGACTAAAGACGTCTATCAATCACATTAATTCATGACAACTTTTCTGAAAAGGGTTTCCGGCCACAAGTTACTAAGAACTGAACACGTGTCTGCTGGTACTCTTCCTGACTGTTGTTTGTTTCTGTCTTTTTGTAGTGCACGTCCCTCGACTCTCTCAGAGGAGTACAGAGTCCCTGATGGCATGGTTGGGCTCAGTAAGTTCACATTACCCATCATACACTGGTCTGTACCATAGACTGTAAACAAAACATGGACGTAGTGTCCGTGACGTCACCCGTAGGTTTCTGAAGAGCAGTTTTGAAGTCGTCACCATGCGTCACTTCTGGATAATCGAAAATGGGTAAAAAGGCGGGATGTGGGTGGAGCTTGTTGTTGAAACCACACCCATCTAGCAGCAATCCACCTGTCACTCAACTGGCCACGCCCTTAATTATTCAGAACTTTAATGCTCAATATAATTTAAACAGATGAGTTCTAAAAACATTCACCCCCTCACAGGTGTCATGAAGGGCAACATCTATATAGACCAAATCCGTTTTTTGTAGCAGGCTGTAAACATACTTTAATCTGCTGTAAAGTTGGGCATTTTATCATTGGAGGTCTATGGGACTGACTCTTTTGCGTCCAGCCTCTCGTGGCCAGTCGATGAATTGCAGGTTAAGACGCTTCCTTGTTGGTTTCAACAGTCGAGGTCATATTTCTTGCCAAAACCAAAAGAATGAAAAATGCTTTACTTTTTAATAAAAAAACATTATTGTTTTTAATTGCTTGATTTAATTTTTACTCATAGTGGGTTAATCTAAATATATATTGTGTATTTGATAAATAAAAATTATGAAAGTAAATAAGTTATAGTTTAAACTATTAAATATAGTGTTGAATCTGAATGTTAGTTTATTTGCAGTATTAATTACCATTTAATAATAAAATATAATGTGTATATATAATACTTTAATATGGAACGGTTCAGTTTGTATCACGGTTTGGGTACGGTTCGGCGTGTTTGGGGTAAAACTATACTGTCAAATAAAGAAAATAAGAATTATCTGACTACAAGCAACAGCACAAATTAATACAATAGTAAAGATACAAATAAAATAAACAGTGAATTTATATATTTTTTTAAGGTAGGTCGCATTAGTTTTTAGGTACAGAAATTGAATAAAGTAAGCAAATATAAAACAGCTTTGCTTATTTGACTGTATAAATGAAAGATTAATCTTTATTAAAGTTACAAAAGCGATTCAATCAAGAGCAGTGAGTGATTTCTTTGCTGTTTGATGAATATTCATAGTGCTGTCACTTTAAGAGAATGCACTGATGCTGTACGTCCAGCCGGCTCTGTCTGCTATAGGATACTTACCAAGACATGATTTTTGTGAATTTGTCCATTCAAACAATACTTCAGAGAGAGCTTTTAATATTTGCGCGTGTCCTGAGGCTTCAGATGAGCGCATGCACAAATCTTCTCACTGCGCGCGTGAGCTCGCGTCCTCTGGCTCTTAAATGTTTAAAGCTTACATGAGTTTAGTTCAAACGCAGATATCAACCTGTGCTGTTCAGGTCTCACGCGCGCCATCAGCACCCGGGTGATGACGGAATAAATGCTCATATTCCAGCATATGTATCTGAATCTATAACCTATATGAAACGATAACCAACCCTAGCTAAAAGTGTGTGTGTGCATGGCAAAGATGAATTTGGTCAGTACTGATTTAATTTGTTTGGTAACAGCCCAAATGTCTTCTAATTGACCGATTAAATGCAAGAATTTGACTCCAAAGATGATGCACACTTTTAGAAAAATGGCTTTATGTATGTAAAAAATGGCCATTAAATGTAACTTATTTGAAAAGATTAATTGGCATCACTGTTGTGAACTGATCACCGCAGAATATGAAGAATATCAAAAACTTTAGGAGTCAGCTTTCCACGGTAGTCTTTAATATATCAGCACAACAAAATATCATCATCAATAAAATCTCAATACATTTTTTATTTCCATATTGCGCTCCCGTTAGGTTTGAACCGTGAATCTGAACATGTTTTTGAGATTCGCTCTCATGGTTGACATGCTAAAGTCTGTTTATGATGGTAATTCTACATGAATGGTGTTTGTGTGTGCAGTCATTGGTCGGGGGGGAGAGCAGATCAATAAGATCCAGCAGGACTCTGGCTGTAAAGTTCAGATTGCTCCAGGTGAGTCTCGCACCGCTTCAGAAGAGTCAGCCCCTCTGTTGTTTAGCTGTATGAGGTGTGATGGAACATGTTTTGTGTGTTTAGACAGCGGCGGTCTTCCAGACAGGATCGTGTCCCTCTCCGGCCCCCCTGAAGCCATCCAGTATGTGTTTACTCTCATGTTTAACTGCGGTGTGGATCTGTTTGGTGGTGTTTTGACCTTTTGACCCGTCCATGCAGGAAGGCTAAAATGCTGCTGGATGACATCGTCTCTCGGGGGCGGGGCGCACCGCCCTCCTTCCACGAGTCGACCAATGGGAGCGGCCACATGCAGGAAATGATCGTTCCGGCGGGAAAAGCAGGACTTATCATCGGCAAAGGAGGAGAGACCATTAAACAGCTACAGGTAGAGCTTGTGCATGTCTGTGAGTGCAGAGAGGCCTTGATCTAGAGGATTATGGGTAGTTTGTGCTTATTATTACAGTATTATATTCGGTATAATTATGCAAGTAATTTCTATGAGCTTGTATTTGTTTCTGCTTATAGTTTTTGGACTACGTATTCCCTGAAATGAATAAATTTCACGCATTAACCGACAGCTTCTCTTGACCTACATATTACTGTTTGTGTTTCAGGAGCGCGCTGGCGTGAAGATGATTTTGATTCAGGACGCGTCTCAGGGACCAAACATGGACAAACCTTTGCGCATCATTGGAGATCCTTACAAAGTCCAGGTGTGGCCGTTTTCTCCAGTTCTCTTTCACCTGTTTCCATCCCTGATTGTCTTCTCTTTACCTGTTGCACCTTTAACAAGCCGGTTAAGGTTTTGACGCTCGTGTCTCGTTCTCTCTCTAGCAAGCGCGTGAAATGGTGGAGGAGATTCTGCGAGAGCGGGATCATGGCGGCTTCGACAGAAATGACTTCGGCCCTCGAGGAGGTGGTGGTGGTGGAGGAGGAGGAGGAGGAGGAGGAATCGAGGTGCGTGATTGGTTTAATCGTCTACGTTTCGGCTTGTTTGCCACTTGAAATGTGAGTGTGATGTCGTCTCGTGCTGATTGGACAGGTGCCTGTTCCGCGTCACTCTGTTGGCGTTGTGATTGGCCGAAGCGGAGAGATGATCAAGAAGATTCAGAACGATGCCGGCGTGAGGATACAGTTTAAACCAGGTTTGTTTGGGCTATCTGGTTCTGACTAAACTCAATGTTTTATGATATTGTGTTGCATAACTTCATATTTCTTCTCTGTAGATGACGGTTCCGGTCCAGATAAGATCGCTAACATAATGGGTCCTCCTGACCGCTGTGAACACGCCGCCAGTATCATCAACGAACTTCTGCAGAGCATCAGAGACCGAGAGGAAGGAGGAGGGGTCAGTGATGCTCAGATTCATCCCAATATATCTGAATATGCTTGGAGTCTCCTCTCTCTCTCTCTCGCTCTCTCTCTCTCGCTCTCTCGCTCTCTGTCGCTCGCTCTGTCGCTCGCGCTCTCTCCTCTCGCGCTCGCTCGCGCTCTCTCTCTCTCGCTCTCGCTCGCTCTCTCTCTCTCGCTCTCGCTCGCTCTCTCGCTCGCTCTGTCGCTCGCGCTCTCTCTCTCTCTCTCTCTGTGTGTATGTGTATTTTATTTTTAATTCCTGTCTTTTTTAAATTTTCTGGATTCAGTTTTAAAGATGCAATTTACCTTTTAGTAATTAAAAAGCATGTCTAAATTGAAATCATAAAACCCAGCCCTAATTTTGATTAATTTATCCTAAATTTGCCAAATTCACTGACATTGTGTTGTACAGCTAGTTGCAGTTATATGACTGGATTCATCTGTGTTTGGTTGCATTGGTTAATCTCTGGTCTGTCCGTCAGGGTCCCTCCGGTCCTCCGGGTGGAGGCATGTCTCCGGGTGGGCGTGGCAGGGGGCGTGGTCCGGGTAACTGGGGCCCTCCTGGCGGCGAGATGACCTTTTCAATCCCCGCCCACAAATGCGGTCTAGTGATCGGCCGAGGCGGCGAGAACGTGAAGGCCATCAACCAGCAGACGGGCGCCTTCGTGGAGATCTCGCGCCAGCCGCCGCCCAACGGCGACCCCAACTTCAAACTGTTTATCATCCGGGGATCTCCCCAGCAGATCGACCACGCCAAACAGCTGATCGAGGACAAGATCGAGGTACCATAAACTCCGCTTTTGTGCTTTATCTTGACGTGTTCGCTGGTGTTAAGTGGTCTGAATCTCCTCGAAGGGTCCCCTGTGCCCTGTTGGACCCGGACCGGGTGGGCCTGGCCCCTCTGGACCTATGGGCCCCTACAACCAGAACCCGTACCAGCCCGGACCCCCTGGTGGACCACAACAGTCAGTACTGCTTTAATGTCAAATCTGCTTCAGGGAAATGGTTGATGTTGTTTGCACATGCTCACACTCGTTCTGTTTTCAGCGGCGGTCCTCCTGGCGGTCAGTATCCTCAGGGCTGGGGAAACACGTACCAACAGTGGCAGCCGCAAGATCCCAGTGAGTTGTGTGTTCCTGTGGCTCAGTGGTACAGCATTGCGTTAGCAGCGCAAAAAGTCATGGGTTCGATTCCCAGGGAACACTCGTACTGACAAAAAATATATAGCCTGAATGTATTGTCGCTTTCAGTGTTTGTGTGTTTAAGTCCTGATAGGACAATGAAACTACATGAGTAGCTTATGCTACTACAGTCACATGTCTGTTCAAGCTCTCGTGTCCACGTTACATTAGCATCCTGAAGTTATGGATTTGTTTTCTAAATTATACTAGCTAAAGAAAATGCACTAATTAAAACAGTTTGACATATTACCATTGTTATACAGGTACAACATTTAATCAGTCACTGTAAAAATATATATATTTTCTATTGAAATGTATTTTATTATGAATGCTGAATTTTCAAAGCAGCTGTTTTAAACCGTTTCAGTGATTTTAAAATGGGCCTCTTTTGTGAAATTGTTAGCTGAAATAAATCCAGTTTATTTCAGCTCCGCTCATCTTTGTAAGTGTCTTTGGTTCAAGTATCTGAAGTGAATGTCTGTTTCTCTCAGGTAAAGCAGCGGTGGATCAAAACGCGGCGTGGGCGGCTTATTACGCACAGTACTACCAGCAGCCCGGAGGGGGCGCCATGCCCGGACAGACGCCCGCGGCCCAACCGGCCGCTCCCGCTCCTGCTGACCAGAGCCAAGCTGCTCCCGGAGCCGGCCAGCCCGACTACACCAAGGCCTGGGAGGAGTACTACAAAAAGATGGGTACTAGCACTCATTCCTCTTAACTCGGACAGATGGAGTAGAGAAATGCATGTGACTGAATCTGCTGGCTAGTGGTCGACCGATATATCAGCATTTTTCAAGCATCGCTGACAAGATGGCCGATGTGTTTGAGGAGGGACTTTTATTTTGACAGCGACGTCAAAATATAACAAGTGCTCACATTCTCCCTCTTGTTCGCTGTCGTCGTTTAACAGTTCGGTCTAATACGATCTGAAATCGGTCTAATAATCAGGTTATCAAACTGTTCCTGTGGCTCAGTGGTAGAGCATTGCGTCAGCAGCTCAAAAGGTTGTGGGTTCGATTCCAGGAACACACATACTAATGAAAATGTATAGCTTGAATGCACTCTGTCACTTTGGATAAAAGCGTCTGCTAAATGCATAAATGTAATCCGGTAGAACTGTTAAAGGAATTAAGATAAATAAAAAAGTATTGTTTTTATATTATTAGTAATAAAAAGGCAAACATAATACTTTCCTGATTGCCGCCAGCATTCAGCAAATACGCATTTTTAACATTTAAACAAATCTTTGAAGGACTAATGAACATGTAATGACACAAACCTTGCAGACTTGGTTGAGTCCAGCTGTGAGATCTTATAAAGTGTTCGGTCCGTGGAAATTGAATATGGACAGAAGCAGATTTTGGCCTCGGCTGTCAAATAAGCCAATATGGGTCGAGCGCTAGCTGCAGCTGATGTTCTCGTCTCTCTCAGGTGCAGCAGGAGGAGGCGCTGCTCCCGCCGCAGCAGCAGCTCAAGCCCCTGGACCCGCAGCGGCGGGACAGACGGACTACAGCGCCGCATGGGCCGAGTACTACAGACAGCAGGCTGCTTATTACGGACAGACGGGACAGGCCCCGGGACAGCCGGGCGCCACACAGCAGGGCCAGCAGGTACACACACCTCTGTCTGTACTGTTATTAATTGTGCATATAACGTTCAATTCAATGCATATTATAAATATAAACCAATTTAAAGTTCAAATTGAATTTATATTTATATCTACATTGTATTGTAAGAAAGTGATGAGGACGTTGAAGATCTTGATGATGTTTATAGCAGTGACAAAGCACATGTACTAAAGTACCTCGTGTTCAACGAAATAAACTCAAAGCTTTTATAAGTTTACTACCCACAGTTTTAGACATAAACGGAAGATTTGAAATGGGTCTGAAACGATTCCTCGAGTAACTCGAATACAAAACATCTGAGGCAAATCAAATCACTTTTATTGTCACGTCACATTGTCTTGAGAGCGTGCTCCAGACAGCGCAGAAACAATTTACATATAGACAGTACATACTTACAGACTTATACAGAAGACAATGTGCAGAATACATATACTCAGTACACAGTGTACTATTTAAGACATACTTGGTTATCAATACACGTTATGCACAGTATGTACACATTTTACATTATGTGCACATATATACACACAATAGTATGCAGAAAAAGGTGCAGCAGGTTTTATATAGGCCGGATATGCGATGTCATGGATGTGCGTTGCATGGTATCCAGAGGTAGCATAATGATGTGCCTCGAAGAATCATTTTGTCCCTTTACTAGGGATGCATTGAATTTTCGGCAGCCGAAAATATGTCTCGCCGCACCGTCCAGCAGTGTTCAGGTTACTCTCCCTCGACCTTCATCACTGCGCCGCGTGACGCTCCGCTCTATCATTCAGTTACCAGAGTCCGCTCAAATAACACGCCGCCAAGAAAGGTCTGTGTAACGTTAGTGTACTTGTTCCTGTTTGCAGTAGAGCTGCTGTGCTACAGCTGTACTGGGCACCGCTGGTCAAAATCTCCTTCACTGATCTGCGCTGATAATGCATGTTTCTTTACACCGAATCATCATTTCTATTCATTTCCCGCTGATTTACGCGATCTGATGAGCATTATTACGCGATCACATCTCTGTATGAATGGATGCCAGAGACGCGTTTTCCTTTAGCACACACACTGAAGCGCACGCTGCGTCTCAACGAGGACATTTTTTTCATTCGTGAAATTAGATTTATATTGTATTCCTTTGTTTGATAACAGATACACACCTTTCATTTGACGGATCTCAGCTTCAGCGTCTATGTAGGGTGCTTGCCGTTCTAGACAGCATTTGATTGGACAGAAAATTGGATGTGACGTCAAAAAAATATTTAGTTTTGGCAAAAGTGACAAACCGCAAGCTTTGAATGCTAATATCGTCACTGTTTTGGAGCACACTGATAACCTTAAGACTATCATTGATACTAACACCCAAAAAACTTCTATATTTTGATTTCATGGGACATTTATGATCAAAACTATGATGTTTGCTGGACTCAAGTCTGTAAACGAGTCCGAACGCATCTTTTGTATTATCAACATGAGTGTTAAAGTCTCCGGTCCACATTAACCAATAGATCTGAAGAAAATCTGCAAAGTATGATGTGCAGTAGGGATGCACCGATATGAACATTTTGGCCGATACCGATAATTATTTATATTTGAAATCCGATAACGATATGTTGGCGAAAAATCTATATCTACTTTTTGAGAGCCTGATTAAAATAAAAAAGGTCTATTCATTAAAAGCCACGTCAACATAAGCCGCCTAGTTTGAACAGAGTAACTCTCATTACCAAATTTCGCCATAAAGTCTCACAAATAAAATAAAATGCATAAATAATGCAAACAAGTCATTGGACATCATTACATGTGTGAAAGAATCTAAATAGTACAGTAATGTTCTTATTATTATTTTAAGTAGCCTTTATGACAGACTTGCTCTGCACATGTTGCACATGAGTGTATCGTCCTTTTCAAAGTGATTCAATCATATTTCAAGCATTTCAAAACCATCATGGCGAACCGCGCACATCTGAAGTGTCTCTGAAGGAAATAATGCATTATTTATCAGCTTAAAGATATCGGCCAAATGTTCTCATCCGGCCGATACCGATACGGTGGCCCTATATGGTGCATCCCTAATGTCCAGCTGTTTAGAGGCACAAGAAAGTGAGCTGTTTCCATACGCAGTGTTTTCTGGTCTCTCCTCAGGCGCAGTGAGGGGACTGTTGTTGAGCTGCTCCTTCACACCGTCCTCTCTGACTAAAGGACTTCTCCTGATTTACTTTCCTTCTCGTGTCCAGCTGAAAGCTCTGTGACTCCTCCTCCTCCTCCGAGGCCGGATTTCGGTCTTTATGAAATGTCACGGCTTCTGCAAACACTTGTTGTTTCTCCTCCTAGTTTTTGCTGGATCCACAAACGCTGATGGACTGAACTCGAACTCGTCCCTCCTCTTCCTCGCATCCGTGTGACTCGTGGCCGGGAGACGCAGAGGGATGCTTCTGCTGACCTCCTCATGAGTGTGCACCTGTTTCTGCATTAATGGTTTCTTTAATTAAGTATTTTTTGAGAACGGATCCATGTAGAGGAAATCTTCAGGTGTTAACAACTACTGTTTCAAACTCGATGAGTAACCATGTCTTTTTTTATGCCTTGTTTTTGCTTTTAGTCTTTTAATTTGAACATTCCCATTGTTTAACGTGTTTTTCTTTCTATTCATGTAGTGAGTTTTTAATGTGATTTTTTTTTTTTCTCCTGTGATCTCTAATGCGGTTTCAGTGCGTGTGTGTGTATGTTTGTGGGTCACATGTCCCGTGTGTGTGTGCGCTCTGGTACTGAAACTCAAGCAATGTGTTGCTCCTCACTCTGTGAAATGAGGGTTTTTTTTTTGTTTTCTCCTCCCTTCCCTCCCCAAGTTATTGGAAGTCATGATGTTATAAAAATATAAATTGTATGCTTTT
The DNA here is from genome assembly GCA_027564155.1 of Gymnocypris eckloni scoliostomus. Taxonomy (NCBI): domain Eukaryota; kingdom Metazoa; phylum Chordata; class Actinopteri; order Cypriniformes; family Cyprinidae; genus Gymnocypris; species Gymnocypris eckloni. The sequence continues at coordinate 35,376,161 of CM050416.1, forward strand.
TTTTTTACTGCTTGTTTTTAAAAACTACAAAATAAACATTACAAAATCCTCATCTGATCACATGACCACCGTTCAGTCTACAAGTGCTTTTGTTGACCGTCTAGTCGGAGTTTCGTTACTTTTGCTCAAACTTGATTAAAGGTTGTGTTAAAGTAAATACAATGTCCAACTTTATTATTTTTTTCCCATATTATCAAATTACTTATTCTCTGCATTTAAATGCATATACTCAGTGTCGGGGAAAGATACTTTTAAAAGTAATGCGTTACAATATTGCGTTACTCCCTAAAAAAGTAACTAATTACATTACTTAGTTACTTTTTATGGAAAGTAATGTTACGTTGTTACTTTTTAAATATGAGCAGGGCTTGATTTTGTTTTTTAATACAAGAAGTTATATTTATAGCAAATATAAAAGCCTTTCACATCAAAAAGTGTAATGAATAATCCTCAGACTGAAGGACGAGTAAATCACGTCTGTACAGAAGAACACAGGAGAAGATCTTCTAACGAAGCACAATTGTTAGTTTAAAAGTAATTTTTGTTTATTAGTATGATTGAACTGATCATCAAAGGTCAGCAGCAAACACATCGGTTAATAAAATGAGTTTAGATATATTTGTGTTTAACATATTTAATTATTGCAGGTTTGTGTCATATTCTGAGTTTGTATTTCACTGTTTTAATTCATTTTGATGAATACTGAATCTGTTTTTTGTGAGTGTGATGAATTAATACACATTCATATTTAGTCTAGATTAGATCTACAGTAAGATCATGTTCACACGGCGCTCTGTCATCAATAAATGGAGAAAAGTAACTCAGATATTTTCTAGTAGATTCAAAAGTAATGCGTTACTTTACTAGTTACTTGAAAAAGTAATATTACGTAACTCGCGTTACTTGTAATGCGTTACTCCCAACACTGCATATATATATATTAAGATGGGTTTAAATGAAAATGTGCTTCAATGGCGTTCTGTATTTGTATTTGGGCTTCTCTGCTCTAAAACATTAGACCTGTAATTGGTGACAGTGCAGAACAGAGCTGTATTTTATAAAGGTTCATTAACGAGAACTACAGATTTTAGTCAGGGTAGTGCTATATTTCTGATGAATGCATGAATACACTGCAACTGTAGACTGTCCCGTTATTGCTGTTTACCGGCAAACGTTCAGCTATCAAAACTTCTGACAAAAAGAAAACCGTTGTGGAGTATTTGTCTATTTAAAGTTGTGAAAATAACACCTTAATACAGTGCAGAAACCTGTAACCTGATTAAGCGTCCGCTCCAGATCCACTGCCCTGTTCAGCTCAACCCTGAGATTATTGATCCTGAAGACATCGATCAGCACGCGCAGGTGTGTTTGACTAGGGTTCGAGCTGAACGCTGCAGGACGGTGGATCTCGTGATCCGGTACACTCCACCGGTACATGACGTCTGGCTGATGTTGTGTCGCATGCTGTCAATGTCTTCATCGTTTCATTAAAAGACCGTTCTGAAAGTCATTTTAACGATATCGTTACGTGTCAATGAATCATAACTCCGGTTAAAAGCAAAGAATTGCACATACAACACATGAATGATATTCTAGAGAAAGGTTTGAATAATTTTATTCAGATTGCATCAACATCAGAGAAGTGTTTGTCAGTTCAGTGAACAATCTTTGAGAGATACGCTAACGGCACAATATTTACAGTAATAATCAGGGGCGTGGCCAGAAATATTGAAGTGGCTGGGCCTTCATAAAACACGGTGCAAAGTGTAGCTTATGAAAAATGCGTCAAATTGCAAACAGAAAACACAGCGCAAAGTTTCTGGAAGGTCCACAATACTTTTAAAGCATGCATTAACATGAATGTTCATTTCAAATGGGACTGTATAACTATACTGAGTTTATTTTCTCACCTGATAAATAAAAATATAACTTTTTTTGCTGAGTCCTTACTATGAGACTACATAATGTACATGCATGTATTCATTGGTGTGACATCATATAGGGGGGCGGGGCAAACATCAAACAGGAAGTTGACCCTTCATGCATGAGGTGAGGAAAATGACATTTTCAAAATAAGGTCATCAAATTATTCTAAATATATCACATATATAGCAAAAACCTTTAATGGAAACATGAATATGATGTACTACTGCAATAAAAACTAAAATTGTGTTAATATGTATCTATTTTCAGAATTAGAGTGGTTATAGCGGACAGTATCTCAGTATAGAGAACAGTAATATTATTATTAATATTTATGTTTCTTTCCAGAGGATGCATCTGTTTAGCAGATCAATGGAATTAATTCAGTAAATGTGTTTGCACATTCGTTTCTCATCAGATAAAAAGTTTATGCTTTTATTTTTGTTATGCGATACGCCAAAATGAGCATAAAAATAGGTGGATTGAAACATAAAACTGTACCTATGCTAATATGATGCTCCATACACACTTAGTACAGAAGTTCACGATCAATAAATCACGCCGGTATTTTCAAATTATTATCATATCCTTGCATAACATTGTGAGTGGGACTAACAAAAACTGACGAATCATCTTTTTGATAAGCGTACGATATGAACCTCACACAGCCCCCATTGAAAAATAAGCATTAAAAAGTGCCTTATGTGGCCTATAAATACCTGATATTATGAGCGAGGGGTCAAGCAAGACGGTGAAGGTCAATCCACCAGAGAAAGTGAAAACAGACGAGAGACGAATCTACTCTAACATGTGTTAATAACGGTATATAGCTGTCTTAAATGATTCCCTTAATGTCTCTCTTGTGGCTTAAAGTGAAAAACACAAGCAGCGTATTTCACGTTAAAAGGTTGTTTCTGAAATAAAGCTGCTCTGAATTATCATTGATGACTGCACTGTTAATAATGTGAGTTATAGACCTATAATTCATTGTATAAACTAATAAAACCCGTTTAAAAACATTTTTAATGAGTAAGCTAATAGCCTATTTAATAATCCTGAGAGCGCATCATGTGGTGATTATTGCGGGGCAGTACTTTCATGTAACTTAATAATAAAAGTAATCTAATAATAATAATAATAAGAATGTAACAGACCTACATTAATGTGAAATGCTAAATCCTCTTAATATTGCCAATTTTTGATGCGTATCTATTCTATCATCGACACATGATAGCATGTAAATCAGGTTATCCCCGTAATGTGTGCCCAAAAAGTTGTTATTGAAAAGAAAAAATCCCAACTTATTCTCTTTTCTATATTCGTTCATAGATTATATTATTTAGTAAGTGTCACATTTGGCATTATTACTAATAACAGTGGCATATGAGAAGTTTAATACCACAGAAAACAGCTGCTGTATATAAAAAACTGATAGATAACGTTTAGGCGTTCGTTACGGTCTCTCAGTTTAATTAGTTTTTACCACCCCGCTGCACCTATAGAAAGAGTGAAAACTGAGAAACCGCTCGTAGTTAACCATGAAAACTCCAGTTTGATTTGTAAGTAAATATATAAAGTTACAGTGAAATAAGACGTTTATCATTATTATCGTTTAATAAACTACATCCATTTGGAAAATGACAATCTTCTCTTTGGGTGGTCACGGTCGCCGAATGTGTCGTTTGCTGAAGACTTGACTGGCGTTAAATACAATGACTTCTAGTCATTCTTAAACAAAAAAACTTAATCACGATTTATAAATAGTCACTGTAACTATATTTCTCATTCAAGAATCTGCAATTTATGGCAGTACAAGTACTACAATGCGCTTGACCTAATGTTTTTTTTAAGCAAAACCATCTTTCCTATGTATTTTGTATTTTGAGTTGGCAGATTTTATGAGATTCACTCATATAGAAATACAAAAGTGACATCATCAGCTCTCTTTTCTCTTTACTGAAGCACCGACATGTGATCCGGTTTGTTCTAGTCTCCCAAAAGAAAATAAATACTCAACGAAATACATTAAAATGGCCTTTCTAAAACTGAAAACAATCATGAGCATTAACAGAGCAAAACCAATCGAAAGATATAAAGTGATAAAAGCTCCCTGTTGAAGTTGACTCTCAGGCGATGAACCCGGTTCTTGAGGCTTTGGTTCAGTCCGTGCCGGTTTGACGGTAGTCCTGCTGGACGTCCCCAAAACCAGAGACAAACCACTTCAGACCTGAACTGCTGTTCACACAAACCTGCTTCTTCATTTGCCCTCCCAGGCGTCTTCACGCTGCCTCACAGCCAAACGCTTTAGTTCTGACGAGAGAACGGATCAAATAAACCCCTGATATTCCCCGTCCAGCAACACAAGCATCTGAATGGGTACGTCACCTCTGGCCTGCTGTAGTTTGTTCCTCTCCGCCTCTCGGTCTTCTCTGGTCTGGTTACTCTTCACCCCCAGAGCGCCGATCACCAGGCGGCGCGCCAGAGCCGCACTCGTCTCCGGACGCTCTTTAGCCGGCAGCAGATAGTCTACAGAGACAGGGAAATATTCCACGAGTCTGGGTTTATGAGCTCATTTCTGATGGATGCACAACACCGGCTCAGAACAGATCAAACACGAGTGAATGAGAGCGAGCGGGCGTACCGGAGCAGCTGCGCACTTGGGCTTTAGTGGCGTTTGAGGATTTGGAGAGGGGTCTGGTCTTCAATATGGGGTTCTTCATCCTCAGAGCATCACGAGCTACACACACAATAAAAGCACAAGGTTTATCGTGTTTGGGATTACCAATGTTTTGAATGTGTGTGATGCTGATGACAGTTTCTAAGACTTAGTTCACACTGCAGGCTAAAGTGCCCCAAATCCGGTATTTTTAGCCCAAATGAGACCCATATCTGATTTTCTTATGACAGTCTGAACAGCACAAACCAGATTTAAATCAGGCGCAGGCCACTTTCATATGTGCTCCTAAATCAGAGACATATCCCATGTTTTGCAATGCGACTTCAGTCTGAACGGTCACATTTCATACGAATTTTACCTCCTCCGGTCACAATTCTGCGCCGGAGGAGGCGGGAAGATTAAAATCACATTATATAGACGATAATATCACTTTGTTATTTAGGCTCTGATTGCACATTAAGCTAACACGAGCAGCATCTGTTTTTATTTCCACAAACACCGTCTAACATCACGTCTTCTTCTGCGCATGCGGGTCACTTCAGGGCCGTGTGACAGTCTCATATAAATGACAATGTGAGCAACAGCGCAAAGCATTAAGACCTGCAGTGTGACCTCTAAATCAAAATTCAGAAACCAGTTTGATAATGCCTCATTATGGAAACACTTCAAAACGTGTCATTTCTACTCTTCAGTTGCTGCTTCAGGTCCTCGAACACATCACAGAAGATACAACCGGCATGCTATTGTGCTCCAAGACAACCAGCGGCTGATTCCAGCGATCGCACAGGCATCATAAAACATCTGTTAAACACTGACCTGCGATGGGACTGGAGAACAACCCGAGGACACGCGTGTCGTCAAGCCACTTGATGTCAAAGCCCCTCTGCCTGAAAACACACATCTGATCAGTATCACACGGGGGGTTTACAAACCCCTTCAAACACATCAAATATCTACACCAAGCCCCTCTGCCTGAAAACACACATCTGATCAGTAACACACCCCTTAAAACACATCAAATATCTACACCAAGCCCCTCTGAGATCTATCATTTCAATCATTTCACCACACTTTAGCATTTTTATGGTTACATGACACGCAAGGAAACATAACATTTCTAATCCTTTTTAGTGTTTTAGCTTTATATAGAATATAAAAATAATAATCTGACAAACATTTATGCCGTAAATTCTTCACTTTCAATGTTCAAGCTTTTAGTTTGATCAAAAATAAGCTCTATTATGAATAGTGGACTTGTATTTTGGGCATGGTTTGAAGTTAAAACACACTAATTATGGAGCTTTTTTTAATTTATTGGTGAGCAAGTGATGTAGAGATGAATTTCTACGAATCTCTTCTGAGGAACAAACAAACTCATCTACATCATTTTCAGCAAATGTCTATTTTTAGGTCAAATATCTCTTTAATTTGAGGATGCAATGGGAGGAATGCCTTCAGAATATACATGATTGTTCAATTAATACTAGACACAACTTAATTCAATTCAAATCTCTACATAGAGTTTATATGTGTAAAACTACATCGCACAACATTTTCCCTGAAGTGTCACCGGTATGCAATAAACGCAAGGTACACTTCTACATTCATTTTGGACATGTTGTAACCTTCATAAGTACTGGACAGATATTTTAGACCTGCTTTCAAAAGTGTATAAAAAGATATTGTTCCAGATCCAATGATTGCCATTTTTGGGGTGATTTCTGTACCTTCTGTTAGTTCATATGAAAGACAGGGTATTTCTGTATTTATGGTTCTTGCAAAGAGATTGATTCTTCAGAGGTGGAAACTTGACATGGTCCCAACATTCGACATGTTGCTGAGTGAGCTAGCGGGCATTATTCATAGAGAAATTACGATTTATTGGTAATGATAAGCTAGATATATTTTGGAGAATATGGAAGCCTGTGTTAGATTACTTAGGAATGAGATAACTTATTTATGCTGCATTATACCTCTGTAACTCTTAAATTGATTTACCCAAATATTATGGTTTGTGATCGAAGTATTTTTGTATTTAATTAATGAACTTTTTTTTTCACACCCTGCTGATATTATCACTGTGATCTGTTTATTTTGTACATTAGAGGAATTTATTTGTAACTAGTATACCGTACTATCGCTTTCCTTTTGGACCTTTGCTCTGGAAAAGCAAATGTCTTATTTAAAACTAAAAGTAAAAAAATATATATATATCTCTTTAAATTAAAGCATCCTTTTGATTTGAGAAGACGAAGCTATTGAACTGCTGTTGGCCTGAAATGAGAGCGCTTCACGCACTGGAACGAGCTGAAGGATCGGATCAAGTCCTCCGTCTTGAAATCAGACGGGAAGTCGTAAATCTCCACGATGTGCGACAGCTCATCGTCCCGAAGCTCCACCTCCTCGTCCAGCTCCGCCTCCTGCAGAGACGGCTTCTTGCGCCCCTCCTTAAGAGACATCTGAAACAGAAGAAGAATCAAACCCTGCATCTCAGGTCATCATTAAAGAGACCGCTCACTCAAAAACAAGGGGTTGAATCGTAACTCTTACATCCTCCATTGAATGTGGGTCAAGACAGTCCCCAGCATCATTAAACAAAGAATCCCAGTTCTCCCCTTCATCCTCCTCTCCTCCTCCTCGTCTTTTGGCAGTGCATCATGTTCTAGTGCACTACCCGTGTCCTCTGGTGTGTTCATTGTTCTGGATACATTGTCCGTATCATCTCTAGACTCCTCTTTTTCTGTGTGCATGTTTAGGTTTTCTTTATCTCCCTCCTCCGGTTTTTCCTCTCCGTTTGGGGTCTCTGTGGCTTTGGCTTTATCCTTCTTGTTCTTGCGGGCCTTGTCGGTGTAGCGGGGCCGGGGTCTGGATTTCTTGTCACCGCCTGCCTGAGTCTTCTCCATCTTCTCGGCCTGGTGTTTCTTGGGTATGTTGATTTGCATGGCGGGTTTTTTGGTTTGGGTCGTTTTGGGCCCCTCTTCTGGCTGAGCTGCTTCAGTCTCCATAGGGATCTGTGTGAGGAAAGAGGACAAAAGCTGTTTTTAGAGAGGCATAACACCATCCTGTTACAGGGATCCATGTACATGTAAAATGCCCGCATGTAATGTAATTGGTCAAAACTAGCTCTTTCACTTCCGGTGTCTTACACAGATAAGAAATAATATAAGTCGTGATTTTACAACATCCGTGTATGACTCGTTATTTAAAACGTACGTTTCCAGACAAATTTGGATTAGCATAGCAAAATAATTTTTATTTACAAGATAATAAATGACTAATCAAATGACAACAATGTAGCATTCTAAAGTTTGAAATTATTTTTAAATAGTAAGCGTTCATAACGTAAACAAATATCCACTGACCGTGACACCATTTAGGAGTCCGAATTATCTTTTCAAAAGAACTAATGAGAGCTGATAGTAACATCAAAATATTGTAGGATGGTATGTTAAGCAGTGAAAATCGACATTTGTAGAGGAAATTATTCGTAGTTTACTTTTACTTACGCCTCAGTATTTTTCAGTTCGCCGAAACGGTGAAACCACGACCGGATGTTTGGAGACGTACGCACGTCATGGCCGTGACGTGTTATGGGAGTTGTAGTTTAAGAGTGTAGTTTAGGAGCGAAGCGGATGTTGACAGCTATCCAAAGCGACGCATAATAAATGTTTTATAATTTAATTAACGAACTGCGAAAATAACTAAATTAATCACTAAAAAATAAAAGCCAAGTATGATAAGTTATCAGTTCTTGTGATACGTTTTTCAGCAACAAATGCTACAGTACAATTATCCACAATTAATATTAGTTATAAACAATACAAGCAAACACGATTATATTTGATAAATTAATATGACTTTAAGTTTACTGAGTAAATCAAGTATTTATTTGGGCACGTAACACATCTGCATGCTGATTCCCGCCCTCTTTTCTCTCACGGGCTTGTGATTGGTCAGACCTACACGGCATTTAGAATACTCGACAGTGATTGGCCAGTCGCTTACACAAGCGCTTGTGTAAGGTGGTTGAATTGAAGTTGTGTAAGGAGCGAACACAACAGAAGCACACATCATTCACAGTCAAGTCACGCATAGGAAAGCCCGAGAGAGTGAGTATACACTATAACCCAACCCAGCCAGCACGACAGGTGATATGATTATTATTTACTTGCAAAGCTAAAACAACTGTTCTCTCTATTGAGGTGATGATGACTTTGGATAAAAGCGTCTGCTAAATGACTAAATGTAAATGCATGAACTATTCTGTCCATTCATGTCGCTTTAGTTTGCTCTGAAAATCTCATTTCATTTGTTTTCTTTAATGCAAAACATTGTTTCTGTTTTGCATGCTTGCCAACTTTTATTTTTTCAGTTGAATTTAAATATAATGACATGATCTTATTTATATTTCCATATTAATATACTGTGTAAGAAATGTCAAAAATGCTTTTCACATAACATTTAACTGCATGATTATTAAGCTAAAGCGTGAATTCGATTACATTTCACTTCTAATTATACCCTATATAATTTATTATGTGACAAATAAAGAAACCTTGAACCTTGAATGCTGCTGAGCACTGTTTGATTGACAGGTGGAGATGAGGATGTGGGGGGCGTGTCTTCTCGCTTTGGCTCTGTCAGCTCTCTCTCAAGCTCAGCCCATGTTCTCCGTCACCACGGATACGGTTCTGCCTCCTGATGCTCTTCACAACCCCACCCAGCTGAATTATGGGATGGCGGTGACGGATGTAGATGGAGATGGGGATCTGGAGGGCGTGTCTTCTCGCTTTGGCTCTGTCAGCTCTCTCAAGCTCAGCCCATGTTCTCCGTCACCACGGATACGGTTCTGCCTCCTGATGCTCTTCACAACCCCACCCAGCGGAATTATGGGATGGCGGTGACGGATGTAGATGGAGATGGGGATCTGGAGGTGGTGGTGGCCGGGTAAAGACACTCCAGCATAGACTGATTTCTCAGTGATTATTAAATAAAACAGGCAGATATATGACATTTATGAATATATGAATGCTACACTTAATACATATACAACATCAATAATTGAGCCATGATTTTGAAACATCTCTTTTTTGACTCACTTTTAAAAAATCTGTCAACAAGTATGACATTTTTTGGATGAAGTTGGATGAAAATGCCAACATAATTATTTATAAATAAAACAATTTGGCCAAATATTTAATGACAATATTTGTATTGTAATGTCCGTTGCTTGTAGTGTTTGCAATCATAAAATATTTGGCCAATCTGTTATATATATATATATATGAATGTGTGGAAAATGTATGGAATAATATTTAGGGCAAAGTTATTTTTTTTGCTTTTTCCATATGTGGACGCATAAATTGTGACATAATTCAAATGCAATTGCTAATCTTACATTACTGTTTGCATTTTCACTGAGATTTCAAATGAAAAAGCGAAGTCCATTTGCTACTGTATTTCCCATGTCTTACGAGTTATGGATAGTCATATTTAAATAGCAATATTAATTACCACGTCTGCTTTTTCACTCTCTCTGCGTCTATAACCTGCGTAAACACTGCATTTGAAATTCTGATGTCTACACGGAAACCTGTCAATCATTATCAGGGCGGGACTATAATTTGGGGTGTGTCACTCACACAGGACCGTGCAGGATAATCTCTGCATTTTAAAAATTATATTATATTATATTGTGTCATGAAGGTTGCACGGTCTGTTCGTTCACACAGGCACGTACTGATTTACCTTCACCTCTATTGCTGTGTTGCACTCTGATTGATGCATAAAAACACCATGCTCATATCTATACTATTTTGCCCATTTCCAACCTCTTTATATTATATTGTGGCAGATTTTTAGACTCAGTTATGGGCCCACTGTTATGATAGTTATGATTGGCTAATAGTTTGTATGTTTGACAGACTAACTCCTTCACTGATGGACGCTGCTGTGATTTAGGTCAAATGCATAGAGATTGTACATATTGAAAGAAGATAACAGACAAAGCAATAGTGACAAATACAGTATGTAAATAAGTTACTCACACTTGTTTGTTCAACATCACTGTCGATCCGGTATATTCAGCACAGCGTATCTTTTAGTATCAATCTTTCTGGAACTCCTGTGTTGAATTATGCCTTGTTTGTAAGTAATCCGAGGTAAAATGAAGTGAACAAGTTCTTACTGAGCTGATCTTCATTAAAAATAAAGTTCATCCACTCTTAATGTTGGGATCAGAAGGAAGGCAAAGACTGTTTTACATGCTTGGCACTGCAGCATCTGATTGTCTTTATCGTTTGGTTTCGATGTAGACCTGCACGTTTGACTCTCATTATTTACACTACATGCGTGAATCGGTGGGCGGGGCTAAACAGGCAGGTGTTGATCTTCTTCTGCGGAGGCGGAGCTTAGCCACACTATGACATCATAGAGTAGAACATTCGTTTTAGACTGCCTTCAATAGAATCTGTTTTTAGACCGACAACAACGTTTTGAGTTCTGAAACCTACAGGATGTTTTATAGTACAATGACTTCTTATATGTGACCCTGGACCACAAAACCAGTCTTAAAGGTGCAGTGTGTAGATTGTAGCTGCATCTAGCGGTTGAGGTTGTGAATTGCAACCAACGGCTCAGTCCTCGATCCTCTCTTTAGAGAAGCTACGGTGGCTGATACAGGGCTAAGATGCCGTCGTCTGAGACCACAGAGAGCAATGAGGGTTCTTTACAAACGTACATTAAGGAATTATATTGACTTAATTATTAAATAAACCGATGTCATTGTGAATATTACTGTTACTTGTTCATCCTTGTGTCAGTGTTTTTATGCAAGAACAAGATAGTGATGAAAGCAGCTCAGTTTGTCCGTTTAGGGCTGCCGTAGAAACATGGCGACGACGTCCATGTAAGGGACCAGCGGTGTATGTAGATATAAATCACTCGTTCTAAGGTAATACAAACATAACGGTTCATTATGTAAGGTCTTTATACTCCTATGAAAATATAGGTATGTATATTATATTGCATTTCTGTCTATAGATCATCCTAAATATTACACAGTGCACCTTTAGTCGCTGGGGTGTATTTGTAGTAATAGCCAAAAATACATTGTATGGGTCGAAATGATAATTTTTATTTTATGCAAAAAATCATTAGGATATTAAGTAAAAATTATGTTCCATGAAGATATTTTGTAAATTTTCTACCATAAATATATTAAAACTTAATTTTTGATTAGTAATATGCATTGCTAAGAACTTAATTTGGACAACTTTAAAGGAGATTTTCTTAATACTTAATAACTTGAGTTATACAGAGTTAAATGCCACCTACCAGCCAATCAGAAATTAGGATGTTGTTGTTTCCGGGTAAATTACGCGATTCTGCCGCAATATGGATGCGTGTCGTAAGCTCTTCATTCATTTTTTTTTTTTTAGATTGTAAGATTCCTGGACGAAATCACTTAAAAGATAGTGAGAGCAAACGTTGGAATATAGCCAAATTCATGCAAAAGTATTATTGATGCAGTCAAAAAAATAAATACAAATCTTCCAACTGTTTTGCAACCAGAAGCTTAGGCTTAGCTTTGGCTTCCTGAAAGGAAAGTAATAACATTTGGTAAATCTGGTAAAATACAGACAAATTCATCCAAATCAAATTAATTGTTTTATATATTTAAAAAGTATAAAAAAATACAAAGAAATTTGGCCCCAAACATGCCAAATGAACACCAGAGGCTAAATGTATTTTTCTTTTCGATACATTTGTATTTTTAAAAACATATATTTTTTTATTTTATTAGAATTAATTGTCTTTCATCAGATGTTATCATTTCTATTTGTGCTGGTCAATTATGAACAATAGGTACTGCTAGCAAAACTTGTGTGCTGCAAATATTTGAGTGACTCCTCCCTTTGTATGGCCCCTCCCATTTGAGTGACCCCTCCCCTTTATGTGGCCCCTCCCATTTGAGTGACTCCTCCTTTGCATGGCCCCTCCCATTTAGTGACCCTCCCGTTATGTGGCCCCTCCCATTTTAGTGACCCCTCCCGTTATGTGGCCCCTCCCATTTGAGTGACTCCTCCCTTTGTATGGCCCCTCCCATTTGAGTGACTCCTCCCTTTATGTGGCCCCTCCCCTAATCTCACTCCAAACTTTAGCTATAACTTGAGAGCCCTGTTAATATTTAGATTTTTTTTGCACCCTCAGATTCCAGATTTTCAAATAGTTGTATCTCAGTCCGATCCTAACACACCATACATCCATGGAGAGATTATTTATTCAGCTTTCAGATGATGTATAAATCTCAATTTCGTAAAATTGACCTTTATGACTGGTTTTGTGCTCCAGGGTCACACATGCCAACAGATCAAGGGAATTTAGATTTGTCAGTTCATGGCCCTTTAAGGATTTCATTGTTTGCCCGCTGTCAGGTATAACGGCCCAAACCTGGTTCTGAAGTACGACCGTACCCAAAACAAGCTGGTGAACATCGCGGTGGATGACCGCGCTTCTCCGTACTACGCGCTGAGAGACACGCCGGGAAACGCCATCGGTGTGACGGCCTGCGACGTGGACGGAGACGGCAGAGAGGAGATCTACTTCCTCAACACCAACAACGCCTTCTCAGGTACGCAGAAAAACACACATAGACCCACACAACTAAACACTCGCTTACAAAACCAAACTAAACTCTTTAAAGGTCGGGCGACTTACGCTGACAAACTGTTCAAGTTTCGTAACGGTCGCTTCGAGGATCTGCTCGGCGATGACGTCAACGTGCGCAGAGGCGTGGCCAATCGCATGGCGGGACGCTCCGTGGCTTGTGTCGACAGAAAGGTAATTCAATTAACCATTTTAATAATTGTATATTATATTATATTTATATTATAATAACCTTTTAATAATTATTGAGTAAATAATATAATTATTTTAGCACTATAATGAATTTACTCTGCTGTAGGGAACAGGTCGTTACGGGATTTACGTGGCGAACTACGCCAGCGGTAACGTGGGTCCGCACGCGCTCATAGAGATGGACGAAGCCGCCAGTGACGTCGAGAAAGGCATCATTGCGCTGTCTGATGTTGCGTCACAAGTCAAAGTCAATAAGTACACAGGTCAGAGAGACCCCAGTCACGTGTCGTTATATTTTATTTATTTAGTCATTTAGCAGACGCTTTTATATGTGTGAGGTTTTCAAAAGATTGGGGTTGGTAAGATTAGTTATTGGTTTCTAATGTTCGCCAAGGCTGCATTTATTTGATTAAAAGTACTAGTACTGTGAAATATTATTACAATTTAAAGTAACTGATTTTATTTCAATATACTGTAAATTAAAATATAATTGATTCCCGTGAAGCAGCATCATTCCTCCAGTATTCAGTGTCACATGATCTTCAGAAATCATTATAATATGCTGCTCAAGAAACATTTATGATTATTATCAATGTTGTAAACAGTTCCTAATATTTTTTGCAAACCATTATAATTTTTCTCCCAGTACTTGCTGATGAATAGAAAGTTCAAAAACAGCATTAATTTGGAAAAAAAATATTGTAACATTATAGTTTTTTTACTGTCACTTTTGATGAATTAAATGCAGAATAAAAGTATTAATTTATTTCCAAAACCCCAAATATTTTAGCGCTAGTGCAGCTTGTCATGGAAGATTAACGTTATAAAAGTGTTAGTGTTGTTTCATAAGGTGGCCGTGGTGTAGTTGTGGGTCCGATCCTCAGCGACACAAGCTCGGATATTTTCTGTGACAATGAAAACGGAGCCAACTTTCTGTTCAAGAGCAACGGAGACGGTACCTTCACAGACGTGGCCGCCGAGGCAGGTGAGACCTGACTTCATATTTACAGCACTGATTCATAACCCTCCCTCAGACTCATGAGTTATGGTGTGATGACAGGGGTCGAAGACCGGTATCAGCACGGGAGAGGTGTGGCGCTGGCCGACTTTAACGGCGACGGAAAGACAGACATCGTTTACGGGAACTGGAACGGCCCACACCGGCTGTACCTGCAGGACGGCCAGCAGAGATTCAAGGTGTCACACTAGTGATTACTTACAGTGTTTGTCTTGTATTTCAGTTAAAACATCAAAGACGTTCAGTAAAACTAAATGACAATCTATGACAACAAATTATCAGAGAATATAGTTCAAAATATACAAAAAATATACAGTTGTATATTAAAAAGATTCTGTAAATATATTCTCTACCCATATATTTTTGAGGCAGTTTTTGTCAATATTTGGAAATGTATTTTAATAATTGAATATAAATCATCAGTCCATGAAAATACCTTGACATATGTCATATTTGTAGAACAACTTTGCTTGTCTATAACACATGTGAACATATAAGTTCAATACAAACAGTGAATAAAGCCTAAATATAGGCTACTGTAAGATTGAAAATGTATCTTATTGACTTATTTTAAAATATATATTGGTATGGAAATTTGAAACTATTGAATTATGTAGATTCACTGTTTAGAACATGTATTAAAAACATTTTGGCCATAAATAAATGTTTTTTTTGCTCTATTGGTCTATATATGAAGAGTTCATTTGCAAAAACTCAGTTTTTAACAATTTTCAAAAATCATGTTTTTTCATTGTGCTTTCCAATTAATCTCAATCAAACTACAGTTGGGTTATTTTGATTAGGTAACAAAGTAAATACAGTTTAATAACATGTTAAAAACCATTTTAGATTCAGATTTAGCAAATCACCTGTTCGTATCGACCTGTGCCTGTGCTGATGAATCGGTCTGTTGTGTGGTTGTAGGACGTCGCCACACAGGCCTTCGCCACTCCGTCACCCATTCGAACCGTCATCGCTGCAGACTTCGACAACGATCTTCAGCTCGAAGTCTTCTTTAATAACATCGCTTACCAAGGAAACGCCCCCAACAGAGTCTTCAGGTACATCCACTCCTCCCTTCTCTCCTTTACAAACCTCTTAAAAACTAGTGATCGACCGATATTGATTTTTTAGAACCGATACCGATTATTTGTACGTTTATGTACCCGATAACCGATATTTATTCACTGTTATAGAGTAAATAAATAACAGAGTGAAATAGTGTTCCTGTGGCTCAGTGGTAGAGCATTGCGTTAGCAGCACAAAAGGTTGTGGGTTCGATTCCCAGGGAACACATGTACTGACAATACAAATGTATAACCTGAATGCACTGTAAGTCGCTTTGGATAAAAGCATCTGCTAAATGCGTAAATGTAAATAAGTCCATTCTTCGCTTTGGTTTTTCCTCTTTCAGTCATCTTAACAACAACAAACAATTGTTGAAAATTAACATTCTTTCATGTAAAATTATTATTATTTTTAAACCGATATCCGATTATGGTAAAATGCTTAAATATCGGGAAAAATATCGGTAAACCGATATATCGGTCGATCTCTATTAAAAACCCATTTTCTCTGAGTGTTACTCTTCAGTGCATAGTATTGTACCCTGTTATGGATGTTTATCTTCAGTCTATTTGTCTCTGTAAAGTGACCTTGGGTGTCGAAAAGGCACTATATAAATAAAATAAAAATATGTTCACTGATATATATATTTATTTATATTATTTAGAGATTATAATGTCTTTCTCAATAGTTAATATGTCCTTGTGACAGTGTTGTTATAGTTAGATGAAACCAAAAACTATTAAAAATCAGTTTTCATTCATTGTAATACAGTATAAAATAAAATATAAATATTAGATAAACATAACGTATTTTTTTTAATAAAATTTAGAAATTAAATAATTCCCAAATCTAAAGATGACTATAAAATATTTAAATATAAATATAAAAAAACTACAATTTCAACCAGAAAAACATAAAAAATATACAAAATAAAAGCTATTAATAAATAAATAATATTACGAATAATTCTGAAATGTGTTGTTTGTGTAGGGTGTCGAGGAAGCAGAGCTCTGGCCCTGAGATCACTGAGCTGGATGTGGGCGACGCCTCCGAGCCTCAGGGGAGGGGCACAGGTCAGGTCACATGACCTCAGACACTTCCTGTGCAAATACACCACCTGATGTCTTGCTCTAACTGATGTTTTGGTTGGGTGACAGGCGCCACAGTGACAGACTTTGACGGTGACGGTCTGCTGGATCTTCTGGTGGCTCACGGGGAGAGCGCTTCTCAGCCCATCTCTGTGTTTAAGGTCAACCAGGTATGTCAGAAAGACTTCAGGCTTCTGGACCTCATAACATTCAGTGTACATCAACATTTGAATGCTCTCTTCTTCTGTCCGCAGGGCTCGTCTAGTAAGTGGCTGCGTGTGGTGCCGCGCACACGGTTCGGGTCGTTCGCTCGTGGAGCGAAGGTGGTGATGTTCACCAAACACAGCGGCGCACACACTCGCATCATTGACGGAGGATCAGGCTATCTGTGCCAGATGGAGCCGGTGGCTCACTTTGGGTTAGGTATACACATCAGATCATTTACTTATTAAATCAGTCGCTTCGTTTAAATAATTGTTTCACTGGTTCATGAAAAAGCTGCTTTATTCTACATCAAAGATTGGGTTAGATTTAATCTGAAAGGAATTAATACTTCTTCTTCATCAAGAATGCATTAAATTGATCAAAATGACTAAGGTAAATGCACAGGACTGGAGTAATGATGCATCACAGAAATACATTATATTTTAAGGGATATTCAAATATTTTAATTTGTACTAATATTTCACTATACAACTTTATTACTGTATTTTCCTGACCAAATAAATCAACTTTAAAACATATTTAATTTTGACTCGTTCCATCTCAGTAACTACTCTAGTCATTAGCATATGAGATTAATAGTCTCGTTTGATTGGCTCTTAGGAACCGATGAGGCCACCAGCATTGAAGTCTTTTGGCCGGATGGTCGCTCCATCGCTCGGCCGCTCGAGTCCGCTGATATGAACACCGTCATTGAGGTCGCATATCCTAATGAGGGGGAGGAGTCAGCGCTCACATCTGATGCACAGGTATGGATGCATGCAAATGAGGAGGAGGAGTCAATGCACACCTTACACAGCCAGGTATGGCTATGTACAGTTTAGAATCAGACATTTAATAACGAAGCACAAACATTGTTATCTGATAGTCATTGCTGTGTACTTACTACATACTCTGTGTTGATTCTGTGCAGTGTGGAGAGGGATTCTCAGTCAACACAAACGGCCGTTGCATTGGTAAGATTATCTGTGAATTACATGCTCTGTTAACAATTGTTACAAATTTGAGTAAAAATGATAAAAAAATGTTTCTAAAAGCATTTCTGGAATTCAAACCGATGATTGATGTCACAAATGTCCCCCCAAAAAGTCAATAAAATATATTTTAGTGCAAAAGTGCTCAATGCATTTTCTCAATGACAAAAACAACAACTCATTTTGGCTCGTGTTTTGCATATTAATGAATATGCCGATTTTATTGCTCAGATTTGCTGAGAAGATTTAAGATCTCAGTTCTCTCGAGTCTCGAAACGTGCAGAGAGAAGATTTTAAATATAATGGCCTAATGTCTTTTGGCAGTTATTCCAGAACACACCTAACACGTCTGAACAGTGGCTAAAAATTTTTGGGGGCACAAACAAACTGAAAGTACGGGCGATCTGGTCCAAGCTCCTTGATCCTTTTTTTTCTTCATCCGAACGCCTTGTGAACGGGTATTTGTGTAAAGATAAAACCGAATTTTCTTTCATCTGGAGATATTGCGCTTGCTTCCACATTAATTAGTACCTGTCTGTCAACTGACGAGCTGCTGCTGAGTGGAACGAGAGTCGCTGAGAACGGTCCAATCACATGAGGCCAAACATATAAAAACAATATTGATTCGCTCTAACAACAAAAGTGGGAGGAGCCTGCGCCCCAAGGACAATTTGAAACAAGCCAATTAGAGCTTAGCCTCAAATCACATGCTTTTGAAAAGTTTGTGTACCTACATACACACTCATTAGTCCGCGCCCGCACACACAAATGAAAGAAATATAGTTTAGATTTTTGATTTTCAATAAATTATAATATAACTAACAGTAGAATACTATGACAAAATGATTTTATTTAGTTAATATTTGCGATATATTTTTACTTATTGTTAACATGTTAAAGGGGGCTAACTTGAAGGGGGGGGGGGCGCGGCGCCCCCTATTGACCAGCCGCCACTGCGTCTGAATAATGATAAAACATTGACATATTTGTTTTCTCTCTCTTGCCCCTCAAACAGCGAGAGCCTGAGTATTTTCATCTGGATCGTCTCATTATATCAGAGCTGTGCTGTCAGATGTCTGATACTGAACCAGTGATTCAACAAACTCAACCACAGACACAAAACCTTCAGTCTTTACTGTAGTGCTATTGAACACTTGTACTGTTACTTGTCACGTTTCTACGGGTGAAATGATAGTCAGCACTAACTAAATCTGAAATCTACATCCGACACACTTGTTGCTTTTCTTTTTATTTCCTGCTTATTCATAACTTGTTTAAAATTGTAATGGTGTGCAATACTAATAAAGCAATCGTGAGGGACTGCATGATTCTGTCATCTCCTTCCTCGTGTTCAGACGTAAACGAGTGCAGGCGTCTGCCAGCCGTGTGTCCTCACACTCGCCCGCTGTGCTCCAACACATACGGACACTATACAGTGCTCAGCGTAAATGAGTACACCCCCTTTGAAAAGTAACATTTTAAACAATATCTTAATGAACACAAAAACATTTTCCAAAATGTTGACAAGACTAAGTTTTATATAACATCTGTTTAACTTATAACATGAAAGTAAGGTTAATAATATAACTTAGAGAACTACATTTTCAGTTTTACTCAAATTAGGGTGATGCAAAAATGAGTACACCCCACTGAAAGTCTCTGGAGCAAAGCTAAAGTTTAGACTACAAATGTCTAATTTAATAAGAATTCAACCACAGGTGAGGAAACGCGTACAGAATGCCATTCGGCCACGGGTGGGCGAACGCATCTATGCCCAGAGTCGTCGGGAAACTCAGGGAGAACCAGATGACTCTTGAGAAGCAAAGAGGTCCACTTCCGCTTTGCCAAACAAATCTTAAATCTGGGATACCGTCTGACGGTTCAACATCCATTCTCCCGGCCTGAGTTTCTGTCTCGACAGAAAATCGTCCGCGAGGTTCAGTATTCCCGGAACGTAAACCGCCCTCAAAGAGAGGAACTTGTCATGGGACCAAAGGAGAAGATGACAAATAATCACAAATAATTACATAGAGAAAAAAAAACTGACTGAAATAGATAAAATACATTTAGAAGTAGAAGTAATGAAGTTGTATTTTTTTAAACATACTCCATGGATTTCTTTTTTGTTGCTTTATTTATCTTTGAGTTTATTAACAGTGCAGTTGCAAGCTAATATGCTAAACAGAAGTGCACCTCTGAGTTGTGTTGACCTGAACCTCCAGCAGCTCTTTTAACACCCATTTCTTCTTTCTTTCCACATTAGAACCAGGTCTGTTTTTTTCCATACAACTTACTTGTATCCTTATCTTCATCCTCTCTCTCTCTCATTCCCCTCCTCACTCTCTCTCTCATCCTCATCATCTCTCTCTCCTCATCATCTCTCTCTCATCTCTCTCTCATCCTCATCTCTCTCTCTCTCTCTCTCATCCTCACCCTCTCTCTCATCCTCTCTCTCTCTCATCCTCACCCTCTCTCTCTCATCCTCTCTCTCTCTCATCCTCTCTCTCTCTCCTCTCCTCTCTCTCACATCCTCTCTCTCTCTCTCTCTCATCCTCATTCTCTCTCTCCTCACCTCTCACTCTCTCTCTCTCTCTCTCATCCTCTCTCTCTCTCTCTCATCCCTCTCTCATCCTCACCCTCTCTCTCTCTCATCCTCATCCTCTCTCATCCTCTCTCTTCTCTCTCTCTCATCCTCACCCTCTCTCTCTGATTCTCCAGCTGTGGTCTCCCGGTACGACAGCAATGTCTCCTCGTCTCTCTCTCTCATCCTCACCCTCTCTCTCTCTCTCTCTCATCCTCTCTCTCTCTCTCTCTCTCTCATCCTCCTCTCTCTCTCTGATTCTCCAGCTGTGGTCTCCCGGTACGACAGCAGCGTCTCCTCGTCTCCTGTCCATCCTGGTTTTCCTCTTCCTGAGCTTCTCCTGGTCTCAGTGCTGAGTGTCTCTGGAGGTCTGTATCCGAGTCGATGAGGTTTTTGTTCTGGTCCGACTCACTGTCTGTCAACACGATGAAGACGGTCCTCAGAGTGATCAGATGATGCACATACAGTACAGGAGAGAAATGATGAAGATCTTCAATCGTACTTCCAAACCTCAAGAGACCTTCTGACTGGAAACACAGCAGTGATACTGCATGAATATTTGTCTCCACGAAAAGAAGTCACATAAGCTGCAGGCTGAACTGGATGAATTTACGGTGTCATGCTGGCAATTTGAAAACAAAGTATAACTAATTATTTGCACGGTTTTACGTCATCTGAGCTAACTCAGTAATCGTTAGATATCACCATCGGCAGCGGATTCGATGTAAGAAATTAATTTAATTTGGTCAGAACGAAACTGGCAGACATGTTACCTACTTCTTCAAATGATATTTTCCAGTGAAGATTATTATGTTTGACATACTTCAGGATTACAGATACATATTGGAAGTGACTGCCCACACACACAGCAAAAAATACCCTAATGGCAAAAACAAACATACATAAACATGTATTTTTAGTCAAGTGTAAAATGGCTAAATAAAACCATGTGCATAAGAATACATTTAAATAAAACGTGGATCAAATACAGAAGAGCAGAACTTGTTCATTGACCATCATTGTTTATTTATTTTGCTACACATCATGAGCTTCTTGTACTCTGATCGCTGTATAAACGAGGCCAAAGGTTCTCGGTAGGAAATGGACGCTCATGATGAAGGATCATGTAAGGAAGCTCTGGCTCTTGGCAGTCATGTCTTCAGGACTCGTTTCTGCTCTGACCACGTGTTACGAGTATAAAGCATGAACGATTAGCACATTATGAAATAAAACAAAGTCATAAAAATTACCCGTGGAATAAGATGGCAGTGTCTGGGGCCTGTATAAAACATATGGGCTTAGATTTCAGTCCTAGTCTAAAATCTGACTTCTGTTCAATAATTACTCATTCAATTCTCAAACAAAAGGGTGAGAAATGGTGAGGATGGAAGACTGTCGTGTGCCGATCGGCAGCTACATCACAGGCGTTTGTGAGTGAGATTGCATATTACAGTGACAGAAGCTCAGGATGCTACAGCGAGGGACTGACAGCGATGTGCAACGGCTGCAGGTCAGTGGAGGTCATGACGCGCTGATGAGTCTCGTGGAGTGTGTTTGGCGATGCTGTCGTGTCTGTTCAGCGGCGTCAGTGTGAAGGCGTCACACGTGGACGAGTGTGTGTGTGTGTGTGTGAATCATCGTCTGCTGCTGGTTGTGCTGCTTCCTGAGCTTGAACCGCTGGAGCTACGGTCCTCGTACACACTGATCTCAATCTAACACACACACAGGTTAAGGGAGTAACATCTCAGCGTTACACAACCTTACACGCACAAACTACCAGACAAACAACTTTACACATGCATGCTCTTACTAGACGAATTACCATTTATACGATTAGAACATGTCCAGTTCAGTTCCACTTTAGCATTACTGATAAACTATTACAGTTCTTATATATATATATATATAGAAGTCCTTTTATACATTTTCTGTTTTCATTTTATTTTTTAGTTAGTCTTAATAATTGTTATTGTTAAAACTTGTTTGTTTTTGGTTTTGTTATTAGTTTTTTCATATTTCTATAAAGTTTGTTAGGTTTATTATGGTTTTATATTTTATTTCAGTTAATGGTTATTTTATTTCAAGTACTGAAAATGTTTTTATGGCTTTAGGTAATAATAACAACCCTGGTCAAATTACTGTCTTAATGCAATAAAGGCAGAAATCCAACAAATCATTTATAGTGAGAGCTTAATAATAGATATTTTATATTAACTAGTTTCTCACATTAAATTAACATGACATGAAAAATAGCAAATTTATTACAAAATAAATTGAACTCAACAAATGTCTGTATGACTCTTTACAATGGTGATTTTGGTCTGTCCCACCTTTTAAATTATTGATAATTACAATCATAAAAAACATAATTCGACTTTCAACATAATCTGGTGCATTGATATTCAATGTATTACAAATAATAAAAAATATAAGATTATGAATATTAATATCTTAATAATGTAATGATGAAAAATTATAAATAGCATATTTGACATTATACATAATAACTATGAAATTAGAAATATCATATACGGTTATTATTTATTAGCTTAATTTAATTAAAAAAAACAATATTTATCTTATTTGATATATATATATATATATATGCAGTATCTCAAAAAAGTGAGTACACCCCTCACATTTCAGTAAATATGTTAGTATAATTTCTCAAGGGACAATACTGCACAAATAAACTTGGATATATTTTAGAGTAGTCAATGTGCAGCTTGTATAGAAATACACATTTTACTGTCCTTTAAATATAATTCAACATATAACTATTATTGTCCAAATTACTGGCTACACAAATGAGTACATCCTAAGTGAACACGTCAAAACTGTGTCCAAAGTGTCGATATTTAGTAGGGGCAGCATTGTTATCTAGCACCGCCTTAATCCTCCTGGACATGGACTTCACCAGAGCTTCACAGGGTGTTGCTGGCATCCTCTTCCACTCCTCCGTAATGACATCACAGAGCTGCTGGATGTTAGACACATGGTGCTTCTCCACCTTCCACTTGAGGATGCCCCACATGTGCTCAATAGGGTTCAGGTCTGGAGACATACTTGACCACTCCATCACCTTCACCTTCAGCAGCAAGGCAGTTGTCATCTCGACGGTGTGTTTGGGGTTATGTTATGTTTCTGAAGGGAGAGCATCATTTTCTGCTTCAGAATATCACAGTACATGTTGGAATCCATGCTTCCCTCAACGAACCGCAGCTCCCCAGCACCATCAGTAGTCATGCTGCCCCAGACCATGATGCTACCACCAGCACGCTTGATTGTAGGCAAGGCACAATTTTCTTGGTACTCCTCACTAGGGCATCGCCACACATGCTAGACACCATCTGAGCCAAACAAGTTTACCTTAAACTC
>CM050416.1:35404948-35439948 GCA_027564155.1 Gymnocypris eckloni scoliostomus
GTTCATATACCATTCCATGCTACTTCAAATGATACATGGACAATGTACAACTGGTAAAATTTGTTAGCAATACCTTAGGTCATTTTGATTTTGGGACACGTAGCATGCTAGCACCATGCTTTTTAAGTACTTTACAGTTCTATGTAAATACCCTGCTGAAAAAGCAATAGAAACCATCACTGAAATTATAATGGTTTACACTACAAATGCAAAAACAATTAAAAATGGTTTGCTGTAGTGTGTTTTGGGAAATATTTCATTAGGATTTAGGTTTTAACAAACCATCAATAGAAGGTGACCAATTACCAGTAGAGACCAACAAGCACCATTACAGTTTCCATTAAAATCAGTACAATTCCCAATATAACAAGTACAACCAATACAAATTCTGTGATGCTTTCTAATGTGTGTTTTGTTTTTTTCAGCAGGATACCATACGATACCACCATTGTAGTATGTTACTTTTGTACCGGTAAACCGAGACTCGTCACAACTAAACGTTCTGGGCTGTTGTTACTAAACGCCTCGTTAATTATGCATGCGAGCCGCTCTCGGTAACTGTCTTAGAAAGAAGAGAGACATTGTTACCGACTCCCGCGAGCACAACCGATCGATCGCGAGGAGGCGATCATTTAACACACACACACACACACACACACACACCGCTGATACCAAATATATCAAAACACAATCTAGTCATCCGGTGTAGTCTGTACACAATGATTATTGACCGTTACCCCGAGTAGTACGCTTGTTTTCCGCTCGCACGAGATTAAACAAAGAGATCTCGCGCTCGAACCACAACATCACGCGCGCGTTCAAGGTTACTCGGCGGGACACACGTTTAACTCTTAAATAAACCCCAGAATAACTTGTGAAATCACATTTTAAATCCCAACCGCAAGAAATCACAGTAGGAAAACAAATATCGCCAGTTAAATCACTTTTAAAAATGGAATAAAAATAAAACTCGCTTACAGATTCGTGGCAGTACGGGAGTTTTGTTCGGTCCGTAGCTGTCCGCGGTACTGAACTCATTCCTGATCCGGTCACCGATGAAAAACACGCACAAACACTATCTGCTGTCGCTAAAAGAGCTTATCGAGCCGCGGACAGTCGCTTTTATCCTCTTTGGTGTCCAGCTGCGCGCTCCGCTGCGTCACACGCGCACTGCTCGCGCTCATTTGAATACGGCACCACAAACACAAGCCTGTGTCGTCTTGTGTGATGAACCCAATGCATCCAGAACACACCTCCTATTATCGATCTAAGCAACAGCATTTCAGGCAAACGTGACACCCTGTGTCAGCAATACACAACGAAATAAGTCCACATATGCAAGAGCACTTGTGAAAAAGATTATTTTGTATTTATTGTTGCAAAACTTGGTCACGCTTTAGTTTAAGGTGTCTTTGTTACAGTGTAATTATACATTTAAGTACTGAGAAATATGAATTGACTACATGTTCTTAGTACTATATGTTAGAGCTTGGCTTAAGGTTACTTGCATGTAATTATGCATAATTTATAATAGTAAATACGTGTAACGTGTAACAAAAGAAGCTTTAAAATAAAGTGTTACCCAAAACTTAAACAGTAACAATAATAAAAAAAAGTCTTTGTATATGTGGTATCTCCATTTTTACGTTGACAGTATAGCAGCACTCGACCTGACATAGAAAAATACAACAACTGCTGATCAGTGTCAACATTACTTCATTACTAGTCACCTAGAATAAACAGGTACATCTCTGACTGTTCACACCCTTTAACATAGTGCTAACCTAGTTAGTTAAATTCAGTCATAATAAAGAACATTTGACTAAATGACCAACAAGATTATCACATTATGACACTATCTATCTATCTATCTATCTATCTATCTCTCCCTCTCTCTCTATCTATCTATCTATCTATCTATCTATCTATCTATCTATCTATCTATCTATCCTCTCTATCTATCTATCTATCTCTATCTATCATGTTGTTGTCATGATCGATGGTCAGCTCTTCACTTGTGGCTGTAATAGGGTTTAGTTCACTCTCTATATTGTATGTTTATTTTATTCCGTGTCTTATGGGCTGAGCAGCAATTATAACCGATTTTAAAAACGAGAACGGCGACAGAGCTAAGGTTACACACTGTAACGTCTCGTACTGATCCGTGATCTCCAACCCAGATTTAAATGATCAAAATGACGCCGAGATTCAGACGCTATCTGACAAAGACGGGTCATATAAACCAGGGTACCCCCGGGATCCTCCAAATGAAATTCAAGGCTTTTTAAGGCCTTTTTAATACCATTTCAAATGAAATTCAATGCCAACTTTATACCCATTCCGAAAGAAGTATGAGGGGAAAATGTCAAATCTGTATACATTTTGAACCCTAGAAAATAATTATGTACAAGTAGGCTACTTGAATTAAATAAAACATTTTATTTAAATTATCAGTTATATTTAATACATACGCAACAGCGTAACACACATTGGTTCTCGACCCAGCGATGACCACAAAAGGCAAAGCGAAGATTTTGGACTTTGTGAGATTACAGAAATCCTCCTTCTTGCTGGCACATTGTGGAAAATTGTATGCAGAGCTCTTAGGAACTTCTCCATATGCCAGTCGGTGAATCCACATTTGACAGCATTATGGAGAGTATGCAGGCCACAACTCCCCACCACTGCCAGCTGAGCATCCCCAAAATGCTCTGCATGCTCCTGCTGCAGCATCTCAAAACGCCAATTAACATTGGGTCCATCCATGACACAGAGACCATCTTCCTCAAGTCAAGGTCACATACACACTCCTAAAAGACATGAAAAGCAAATTTTAAACAAACACATATTATATAGCCTACATAATTAGTTAGTGTGATGGAGGTTGGGGCCTCAAGGTTAAAGGGTTCTGTCTGAGTGGTGAGATATAGGTTCAGACCTGCAAACTCACAACTGGTGAAAAGGTGACATGTTTACGAAGTAATTTGTTGTAGGGGGGTCTGGGGCATTATCCCCCATGAGACAATTTTTATGATTTAAACATGTAAATGAAGCATTCTGGTGCATTTCTGACAAGAAAACATTTTGCTTCAAGTAAAAAATTAAAATAAATTTTCGAAACAATTTGATATCATATTAATTAAGTTGGGGCCTATCAGGTACAGTACATAACAAGAAAAAAATCTCTCTCAAATAATGCTGTAAAGTAAACCATAAGGAACCCCAGATAGTACATCATTCTAATATTAAAGGTCAAAAATTATTTATTTGTAAGCTACTTCCTTTTAAATCACACATAAGGAAGTTTTTATAATAATGTTATAATACATTTTTTATGACATAATTATGTTTCTACTTTTTAAATAATGTCTGTCATAAATAAATTAAATTTATTTTGAAGCAATATTCTCATCAGCTTTTACATACTTAAATCTGCATGATTGTGATTTTTACACCAGGGCGTTATTTACTTTTATAAGGACAATTTTTAAACCTTACTATATATATGCACTCTCTTTCCTGTCAAATTCTTACATTTGATCAAATTCAGTTTTAATAATAAGGGCTGTTATCAATCAAATTAAGTCATTTACACTGCAAAATTGCAACTGTAATAATTGTATGAGATTGATGTTTAAACAAATAATATAAAAAAAAATCAATGATGACAATAAAGCAATAGGTGGCGGGAAGTGACCGTCTTAATAAATTAATCATTGAATCATTCATTAAAACGATTTGTTCAAAATGCTGAATCATTTAATAACAAAACACAGCACTTTAGTGTTGCTTTTCTTTCGTCTGTGAAATAGAACAAAACGATATTGCGTCTACATTGTAAGTGACTAACGTTACATGTTAACTAGGCTAACGTTACTTGTTTATTAAACTATACATTCAATGTAACATTTGCAATCGTGATATTATAGAACAGCTCACTTGGTCGTGTTATGTTACTTAACTATATCATATATTATTTATAAATAAAAAAACTCAACATTTTTAAAATTCAGAATAAAAACTTACTTTGAAATGTTTGAGCAGGTCCACCGCCGTTGCATGACCCATAAACTGCGAGCCGAAGTATCGTGACTGGACGTGGTCGTCCACCCAGTAGCGAATATGAAGGTCCAACTGCTTACTTTTCGTCATCTTATTGAGACTCTCGTCACACCCATCCTCGCTAGCTTAAAAGATTTCCGGCACCAACAGCAATAGGCCTCGCGGTCATTTCCTGGCACAGGCTTGACCCAAACGTAATTCAGTTCCTTGGCCACAGCGGATTAAACCGACACTTTCCCATTTTAGCCGACAAACTAGGCTAGCTACTATCTTGTTCTGTGTACCTCACTTGCCTAGTAACCATAGTAACGGGTGCGCACGCATTCGCGCTTTCAGCTATGACGTGGAGCGCGAGGTGCACTCAACGTTACGCTGCATAATTTTAAATTAGCCTACATTAGTAACAGTTAATTTTGTTACGGTATGAACTTAATCCTAGGAAAGGCAAAACAAATAAAATAAAAATAAGACCTTTGTAACGAAATCCAAGACTTTGTATACCAAATTCAAGGCTATTAAGGCCTTAATTTGAGATTATCAAATTTAAGACTTTTTCAATGCTTTTAAGACCCCGCGGGTACCCTGAACCTGGCACAAAAACGACGAATAAAGGGCGGTTTCTCACCTCTGTGGCCATGTTGCCATACGAGCGCGAGATGCCTGTCCCGGTGCTGTAACGGATTCACGGGAATAAACGCTTGCGCTCGGGGATAACCGGAGAGGGGGCGGGGCCGGAAACAATCACACAATCTGATGATGACGCGCGGAGGGATGCTGAGCTCAGCCAAGTCAGATATAATTTTGGGATGGGTTATATATTTACAAAAGCTCATTCTGAAATGACAAATATTACGATATCAATTTGTGAGAGATCACTAAAGGACGCCCACGAAGAGAAATCCGTTGGCCTGAGGAGGTAACCATAGCAACAGTAAGTTACGCCAGAACGAGCGCTTTTCAGTGAAGAACATTCGGGAGAACGTCAACCACCGTTATAACTTATACTAGACGTTCACAACAAATAACCACAAAACGCAGGGTTTTGTTTAAAATGTCTTCAAGGT
Source organism: Gymnocypris eckloni scoliostomus (assembly GCA_027564155.1). Lineage (NCBI taxonomy): Eukaryota > Metazoa > Chordata > Actinopteri > Cypriniformes > Cyprinidae > Gymnocypris > Gymnocypris eckloni. The sequence goes on from CM050416.1 coordinate 35,410,075, forward strand.
AAATGGAAGTTAGCTGTGTGAAAGGCCAAAACACAGGTTTGGTTTGCGCGAAAAGAATCTTAACGCCGACGATGGCGCGAAAATTCCTCACAGAAACTCCACACAGCTATATATATTCATATTTAAATACTTTATTTCTGTAACAGTAGATTTAAACAACGAAAAGGGTGGTGCTATACCATAGATAACTCCCCAATAGATTTGAATTTATGTTTAAGTAGCAGTAGTAAGACATATCTCTATAACCGTTAAAACACGTGGTTTTACATTCAATCTTGGCTTAAAGACACAGACAAATAAAACGACACGAACATAGCTCATTCTTTCAATAACTATGCGAATAGGAGTACTCTTGGGAATGATTTGCTGATAGAATATAATGCTATTATTTTGAATAGTTTAAATGGTTTCTGAGGGTGTTCCAATAACAAACATACATATATAAATTAAATATTTTCCAGACAAACTTACACAAATAACTTATATAACCAGTAATCATGGATACAAGCAGATAAGCAGCTAGCTGAAATGTAAATGCTTAGTCAAAAGGTTTATGACTAATTAAACTGACTCATATTGATGTCAACTAATCAGATTTGACAGTATCTGGGTATATAGGAGGACAATATATAGGAGCCATATAAAACGATCAGATTCACTGGTTTTGGCATCCAGTTCAATAAACAACGCACGTCATTTTCATGGTCTTGTTTTCCTCTTTAAGATGTTGTGATATAACAGATAAACAAGACCATTGATATTAACCTGATACATATCTCACAAGAGCTCAAATTCTGGAAAGTGATGTCATAATAAGGGTTGATGAAACTACAGCATTTGATACGGCAGCAAAGTGAATTCCAAATAAACCAATCAGTCTTGCTGTGAGGCTTTGATAAATAGTAGTGGTGATTGGGGAAAGCAGCATATTCCAAGGAAAAGGTCACCATTTTGACATATAAGAGCTCATATAAGCGTCACGAGTTTTGGACAGACAAAAAAAAAACAAATAAAATACAGAAGAACCTCAGGAAGAGTGTTGAGGCAACATAAGCTGCATGATTTTGGTCCACCGTGAAGAAAGAAACAGCAAGAATCACTGGAGTAGCCATCTTGTGGTTCTTCTCCTAGTGTCTTTCAAAGCATTGCAATGGTGAAAGATTGATTCCGGATGATGGCCAATGCTACTTGGTGGTGAGGAAAATATTACACATATAACAAACAAACACAGTCTCTCTTTGGGCTTCGGGAGCTGAAGAGTCAGAGAAAGAAAAAGAACAGTGTGTATATTCGTCTTCAATAAAACATTCTATACAGGACTCACATGCACTTCTCATACCTGTGGCTCCCATACTGGATTTGAACACTTTATACGAGCAACAGCGGGAACAAAAGCTGACACCACAGTTACTGCAGTTTCTCTGGAAAAAATCAAATAATCATGAGTGAAACTATCATTATATAAGTTGAATAGCATGTTAAACATGATGAAGATCAGAGGCCATACCCTTTTCTTTAAAACAGAAAACGCTGAATTGCACTGGTAACAGTTGCCTGTGGAAGGACAAAAATAAAATATGGTTTTAAAGGTGGATATAATAAAGATGATGGAAAAGTATGAAGTAGAATGAGATCCACAGTGACCGGTGGTGTTTGTAGGGACCCGCTTGCGAAGTTTTTCAGTGAGTTTGGACACTTTACTGCGGATTGGCTCGTTTCTGCTCAGCAGCCCGTTATCGGACACTGTGTCAAACTCAGGAACACCAGAAGACACGTCCTCGTCATCCTACCAGAGATAAACACACAGAAAGACAGAGATAAATTAATCATATTCATACTTAGAAGAAATGAGGTCTAAACCCAGGTCTAAGCTCTACACCAAAATATCTTTCACTTACACTCTCATGACAAAACCTGCACACAACCTTTTAAAACAGACATTTTCCACATAGCTCAATGACTTGATTTTTATAAATTGATTTGCAAATTGTTTTTGGTGGTCAAAATGGTTAATGTTCATATTTGTATTAATTGCACATCAAACAGTTTGACCAAAGAAAATGTATATTCGTGATTCAAATATTCAAGAAACGTTCAAAACATGAACATGGTATGTTTCGACTAAACTACATCATCTTGTCATTGACCCTTGCACTCTCCTCATGTGAAGGTGTGTGAAGGTTTTCTCTCTGGGTTAGTTCCGCTCTGTATGTAGAGGGCTTTGGGTTTAGAGATCAGATTTACTGAAGTCATTAGAATCGGATGAATCTCTCCTGCCTGTAGCGGCACATGTGACGACTTCGGTAAATCTGACCCATGTTTGTTGCTGCTGAGCTTCGTTTCCTGGAGTCATCGGATGACCATCGAGAGGACTCAGATTTCTGTGCCGTACACCATAAAAAAAACACCACAAGCCCTCGAAATACAGGCTTTAGTGAAGGTTGGGCACATTTCAAAAAGTTAATTCAATTCAGATGCCAAATTGGACGTAATGCACTTCATGTCTCAAACGGACAATAAAGTAACCCATCTCATCACTGTTTGTTAGTAGACATTCCCAACCCTTCTCATGATAAGACCGCACAAAAGAAACAGTGTGACGATCAACCCTGACCTGAAGGAAGTTTCACCAAGTAACCGTTTCCTGTGACATCACTGTTAATAGAAGCCACCGAAATGAATAAAGGCATGAGGGGGTGTGGTTAGAACACCTAGAGATCATGATTGACAGGTGTGTGTGGGCACCTTATGGGCTCTCCATCTCCTCGCAATCTTTGGTAGATAATAGGCTACAGGCCCCACCTACATTCAAAACACGGGTCGGACAGATTTACAACACTCATGCACCTTGTAACAGGATATATCTCATTATTATTCTTTAAAAAGTGAAGTATTAGGTCTGGATTTGATCTTGATCCACTGTGCGACATATGAGGTTATTTGGAGTTGATGAGATAAATGAGATGCATCCGAATTTAAATTCACAACTGAACACGGTCAAGACATACAGGTGAATCTCACAAACATACAGGTACATCTCAAAAAATTACAGATAATGAAAACCCAAAATTCAGTGTCTCATAAAATTTGAATATTATACAAGATTAATTAAAAAAAAGGATATTTTAAACAGAAATGTCAGGATTCTGAAAAGCATGTTCATTTCTATGCACTCAATATCTCCTTTTGCATGAATTACATTGCGTGTACATCTGGTGTCTCTCATCTTCCTCTTGACAATACTCCATTGATTCTCTATGGGGTTCAGGTCAGGCGAGTTTGCTGGCCAATCAAGCACAGTAACACCATGGTCATTAAACCAGCTTTATGTACCTTTGGCAGTGTGGGGATGTGCCAAGTCCTGCTGGAAAATGAAATCAGCATCTCCATAAAGCTTGTCAGCAGAAGGAAGCATTAAGTGTCTATAATGTCCTGGTAGATGTCTGCGTTGACTGTGTACTTCAGAAAACACAGTGGACCAACACCAGCAGACGTCACGGCGCCCAAATCATCACTGACTGTGGAAACTTAACACTGGACTTCAAGCAACATGGATTCTGTGTCTCTCATCTCTTCCTCCAGACTCTGGGACCCTGATTTACAAATTAAATGCAAAATTTACTTTCATCTGAAAAGAGGACTTTGGAGCACTGAGCAACAGTCCAGTTCTTCTTCTCTTTAGCCCAGGTAAGATGCTTCTGACGATGTTTCTGTTTCAGAAGTGGTTTGGTAGCTCTTTTCCTGAAGATGTCTGAGCGTGGTGACTCTTGATGCACTGACTCCAGCTTCAGTTCACTCCTTGTGAAGCTCTCCCAAGTGTTTGAATCGGCTTTGCTTGACAGTATTCTCAAGCTTGCGGTCATCCCTGTTGCTTGTGCACATTTTACCTCCCCATTTCTTCCTTCCAGTCAACTTTGCATTTAATATGCTTTGATACAGCACTCCTTGAACAGCCACCCCTTTCAGTGTTCCCCATTATTGTGGTTTCAAAGAACAAGAGATGCCCACAATTTATACTGTATGAATGGTCATTTATTGAAACTCAAATGTAAATATTCTAATATTTTGAGATACTGATCTTTTACTTTCATTAGCTGCAAGCTCTAAACATCAAAATTAAAAAAAAAAACTTTTTAAGTGTTTCACTTTACATGTAATGAATCTTAAATATATGAAAGTTTCACTTTTTGAAAAGTTACAAGACAAAATGAACCTTTTCACTATATTCAAATTTTCTGAGATCACATTTCATCACATAAGCTAAATTAAATGATATTCTGCTTAAAAACAATGAAACATCCATTAGAAAAATATTTATTCAAATGATCTAAATCTTAGGTTTTGTGAGATGCACCCCACTAAAATCTAATAATCATACACTAATTAGTCATACATAAACCTGTGCACATGCATTCAGAGCGTTTACATTAACGCAAAAACATGCACACGCACATACACACAAAGACAGGATGTTTCTTCAGTCGTTTAGAGTGTGAATTTACTCAAACATTAAATGCTCTCGGTTACTCTATTACTCACCACTAACACCAGAGGAGTTTCCTTGGAGAGCAGAGTAGAGGTCAGAGGTCAGACATGAACAAATACACACTACACAACTAAATCTACTTGGTTAATTAGAAGGGTGATATCTAGACTCATAAACACATACTATATCTGCACACTCAGCTGTGGTCTAATATTGATGCAATAACTCCACACCACTAGAGCTACTTACCGGCAGAACAAGCTGAGATTCCTTAAGCAGGCAAAAAGCAGAAATGGGAGAACACGTCAAAAAAATGAATAGACAAACAGACAGACAGATAGATAGATGGAGATGCAGACAGAAAGAAAGAAAAGAAAGAGACAGACAGACAGAAAGAGACAGACAGACAGACAGAAAGAGAGAGAGAGACAGACAGAAAGAGATAGACAGACAGAAAGTGATAGACAGACATAAGAGACAGACAGAAAGAAAGAGACATACAGACAGAAAGAGAGAGACAGACAGAAAGAGAGAGACAGACAGAAATAGATAGACAGCCATAAGTGACAGACAGAAAGAGAGAGACAGACAAAAAGAAAGAGACAGATAAAAAGAGACATACAGACAGAAAGAGAGACAGACAGACAGAAAGAGAGACAGACATAAAGAGATACAGACATAAGAGACAGACAGAAAGATAGACAGACAGACAGAAAGAGAGACAGACAGAAAGATAGACAGACAGAAAGAGAGACAGACAGACAGAAAGAGAGACAGACAGAAAGAGATACAGACATAAGAGACAGACAGAAAGATAGACAGACAGACAGAAAGAGAGACAGACAGAAAGATAGACAGACAGACAGATAGACAGACATAAGAGAGAGACAGACAGAAAGAAAGATAGACAGACAGAAAGATAGACAGACAGACAGAAAGATAGACAGACAGATAGACAGACATAAGAGAGAGACAGACAGAAAGATAGACAGACAGACAGAAAGACAGACAGACAGACAGCCAGAAAGAGACAGACAGACAGACATAAGAGACAGACAGAAAGAGAGACAGACAGAAAGAGAGACAGACAGAAAGAGAGAGACAGACAGAAAGATAGACAGACAGATAGATAGACAGACAGAAAGACAGAAAGATAGACAGACAGAAAGAGAGAGACAGACAGATAGACAGAGAGAGAGACAGACAGACAGATAGACAGACATAAGAGAGAGACAGACAGAAAGATAGACAGATAGACAGACAGATAGATAGACAGACAGAAAGATAGACAGACAGAAAGAGAGACAGAAAGAGAGACAGAGAGACAGAAAGATAGATAGACATACAGACAGATAGATATAGATAGAGAGAGACAGACAGAGACAGACAGAAAGAGAGAGAGACAGACAGAAAGAGAGAGAGAGACAGACAGAAAGAGAGAGACAGACATGAGAGAGACAGACAGAAAGAAAGAGACAGATAAAAATTGACATACAGACAGAAAGAGAGACAGACAGACAGAAAGAGATAGACAGACAGAAAGAGATAGACAGACATAAGAGACAGACAGAAAGAAAGAGACAGATAAAAAGAGACATACAGACAGAAAGAGAGAGACAGACAGAAATAGATAGACAGCCATAAGTGACAGACAGAAAGAGAGAGACAGACAGAAAGAAAGAGACAGATAAAAAGAGACATACAGACAGAAAGAGAGACAGACAGAAAGAGAGACAGACAGAAAGAGATAGAGACAGACAGAAAGATAGACAGACAGACAGACAGAAAGAGAGACAGGCAGACAGAAAGATAGACAGACAGACAGATAGACAGACAGAGAGACAGACAGAAAGATAGACAGACAGAAAGATAGAGAGACAGACAGAAAGATAGACAGACAGATAGACAGACAGAGAGAGACAGACAGAAAGATAGACAGACAGAAAGATAGAAAGAGAGACAGACAGACAGACAGACAGACAGACAGACAGACAGACAGACAGATAGACAGACATAAGAGACAGACAGAAAGAGACAGACAGAAGAGAGAGAAGAGACAGAAGAAAGAGAGACAGACAGAAAGATAGACAGACAGAAAGATAGACAGACAGAAAGTTAGACAGACAGAAAGATAAACAGACAGAAAGAGAGAGAGAAAGAGAGACAGACAGATAGATAGATAGAGACAGAGAGAGACAGACAGACAGATAGACAGACATAAGAGAGAGACAGACAGAAAGATAGACAGATAGACAAACAGATAGATAGACAGACAGAAAGATAGACAGACAGAAAGAGAGACAGAAAGAGAGAAAGAGAGAGACAGACAGAAAGATAGACAGACAGACAGACAGACAGACAGACAGACAGACAGACAGATAGATAGATAGATAGATAGATAGATAGATAGATAGATAGATAGACAGACAGACAGACAGACAGACAGACAGACAGACAGAAAGATAGACAGACAGACAGACAGATAGATAGATAGATAGATAGACAGACAGAAAGATAGACAGACAGATAGATAGACAGACAGAGAGAGACAGACAGAAAGATAGACGGACCGACAGCTAGACAGACATAAGAGACAAACAGAAAGAGAGACAGACAGAAAGATAGACAGACAGAAAGAAAGAGAGACAGACAGAAAGATAGTCAGACAGAAAGAAAGAGAGACAGACAGAAAGATAGACAGACAGAAAGAAAGAAAGAGAGACAGACAGAAAGATAGACAGACAGAAAGAAAGAAAGAAAGAAAGAAAGAAAGAAAGAAAGAGAGACAGACAGAAAGATAGACAGACAGAAAGATAGACAGACATAAGAGACAAACAGAAAGAGAGACAGACAGAAAGAGAGACAGAAAGAAAGAGAGACAGAAAGATAGACAGACAGACAGACAGACAGACAGATAGATAGATAGATAGATAGACAGACAGACAGACAGACAGACAGACAGAAAGATAGACAGACAGACAGATAGATAGATAGATAGACAGACAGACAGACAGAAAGATAGACAGACAGATAGATAGACAGACAGAGAGAGAGACAGACAGAAAGATAGACGGACCGACAGATAGACAGACATAAGAGACAAACAGAAAGAGAGACAGACAGAAAGATAGACAGACAGAAAGAAAGAGAGACAGACAGAAAGATAGTCAGACAGAAAGAAAGAGAGACAGACAGAAAGATAGACAGACAGAAAGAAAGAAAGAGACAGACAGAAAGATAGACAGACAGAAAGAAAGAAAGAAAGAAAGAAAGAAAGAGAGACAGACAGACAGACAGACAGACAGACATAAGAGACAGACAGACAGATAGACAGAGAGAGAGAGACAGACAGACAGAAAGATAGACAGGCAGACAGAAAGATAGACAGGCAGATAGACTCTCATAAGAGAGAGACAGACAGAAAGATAGACAGACAGACAGACAGACAGACAGACAGACAGACAGACAGAAAGATAGACAGACATAAGAGACAGACAGAAAGAGAGACAGACATAAGAGACAGACAGAAAGAGAGACAGACATAAGAGACAGACAGAAAGATAGACAGACAGATAGATAGACAGACAGAAAGAGAGACAGACAGAAAGATAGACAGACAGAAAGATAGACAGACAGAAAGTTAGACAGACAGAAAGATAGACAGACAGAAAGAGAGACAGAAAGAGAGAGACAGACAGATAGACAGAGAGAGAGACAGACAGAAAGATAGACAGACAGACAGACAGATAGATAGACAGACAGAAAGATAGACAGACAGACAGAAAGAGAGACAGAAAGAGAGAAAGAGAGAGACAGACAGAAAGATAGACAGATAGACAGACAGAGAGAGAGACAGACAGAAAGATAGACAGATAGACAGACAGATAGATAGACAGACAGACAGATAGACGGACCGACAGATAGACAGACAGACAGATAGACATACAAAAGAGACAGACAAAGAGAGAGACAGACAGAAAGATAGACAGACATAAGAGACAAACAGAAAGAGAGACAGACAGAAAGAAAGATAGACAGACAGACAGACATAAGAGACAGACAGAGAGAGAGACAGACAGATAGACAGAGAGAGAGACAGACAGACAGACAGACAGAGAGAGAGACAGACAGACAGACAGAGAGAGACAGACAGACAGACAGACAGACAGATAGACATACAAAAGAGACAGACAAAGAGAGAGACAGACAGAGAGAGAGACAGACAGACAGACAGACAGACAGACAGACAGAGAGAGAGAGACAGAGAGACAGAGACAGACAGACAGACAGACAGACAGAGAGAGAGAGAGAGAGAGAGAGAGAGAGAGAGAGAGAGACAGATAGATAGACAGACAGACAGACAGACAGACAGAGAGAGAGAGAGACAGAGAGAGAGACAGACAGACAGACAGACAGACAGACAGATAGACATACAAAAGAGACAGACAAAGAGAGAGACAGACAGAGAGAGAGACAGACAGACAGACAGACAGACAGACAGACAGACAGACAGACAGACAGACAGACAGAGAGAGACAGATAGATAAGATCTCCTTCACTGTCATAAATACATATCCACAGGAAACCTCTACTTCAACAAACTCACCAACTTAAAGAACTTTACAGCCATCAGTGAAACAGAACAAATGTGTGTGTGTGGATGTGCCACAGCCTGAGAGACAGCAGGTGAATGTATGTGTATGTGTGTGTGTGTGTGTGTGTGTGTGTGTGTGTGGATGTGCCACAGCCTGAGAGACAGCAGGTGAATGTATGTATGTGTGTGTGTGTGTTACCCTTTTGTCCACCACAGTGAATTTTAGCAGGTATGTTTGTATATATGTATGTTTCTATTTAAGTTAAAGACTGTGGTATCAAACGTTCACACGTTCTAATTTGTTACAGTTTAATACTTCTAAGATGTTATATTATTCCATTCTATTAATGCGATGTTCATTTAATTACTATATTATTATTTTAGCTTTTTATACATGTATACTAAGCTTTAGCAATATTGTATTATTTATAGTCATGCCAATAAAGCAATTTTGAATTGATAGATAGATAGATAGATATTTTCTGACCTCTATGGCATCTTTAAACTCATCGTCTGGCTCCGCCTCTTCTGCCTCTTCAATGTTGCCAGGAGACAGATCCTGAACAGGAAGCACATTCACAGAATAAGTCAATCTGGACTGGAAATAGAAATCTGGACAAAGTAGAGCAAAATAATCCATCTAGACCAGGCGTGCCCAAACTCGATCATGGAGTGCCAGTGTCCTGCATAGTTTATAGTTCACACTCTGCAGGACAACGGCCCTCCAGGAGCGAGTTTGGGCACGCCTGGTCGTGTTTTATGGTTGTAGCAAGCGTGTATGTTTTAATTCTCTCTCACCTCTGCACTGTTTGGAGTGGGTGTGCGTTCCTGCAGGTTTGCCTGATCTGGGTCACATGGTTCAGTTTCCTCCACAGGCTGGACTTGACTCGGGTGAACAAACTCCTTCAGCTCTAGAAGAACTAGAGGAAACAAAAGAAATTGTGTGAGAATATCTAGCTTACTGAAACTGAATGAAAATACTGAATCTGTACATATATTCACTAATCTTTTTAATATCAGCATAAGGTCTGGTCCACACTGAAGGATGGGCCTTCTGACCGACATGTAAAGTGCCTCGTCTCGCATTCACATACTGACCTCTGCAGAAGTTTCTGTTCCACAGAAAGAGGGCGCTGCTGAGCACAGACAGAATCAAACCCACCGGAGCCGTATACAGCAAACAAACCGCCGTCAGGAGACAACCGTAAAACCTACACACAGAGTAACAAACACCTTCACTATCCTTAAAGTTAAATAACATTTCAGGCTTTTATCAGACATTCTGCATTACCAGTAAAAAAAAGACCAAAACAACACTATGCAAATAATGAAGCTTTGATTACTGGGTAAATTATCAAAAAGGAGCATCCATAAATCAACAGTGTGATACTCACATGGAGGAGATGGCGTGGTTCTCCCAGTACAACACTTTATACACAGACTCTGCACACACACACGCCTGGGTCAGCAGCTCATCTATTCGTTTCAGCCTGTAACACACACAAGCCTTCATCATCATCATCATCATCATCAGTGCTCAAACTCTCTCAAACGTCACCGTCCCGTCACTCACATGCCCTTGACCTCCAGCATGGCCTCCTGTTTGCTCATGTGCACCGTCTGCAGGTCTCGCCGCTGCACCGCATAGTGTTTCTTCTGCTGAACCGCCACCTCGCTGCTCACGCCCTGGCAACGGTTGCCGAGGTACCCCAGCACAGCTGGAGCAGAGACGGCCAGCAGCAGCAGAGAGAGCCACGCGCCTGAGGACATTTAACCCAGGAGACACTCAGTTACTGCGTTATATCACATCTGTACAGAATACATGTCCTCTACTGAAGTCTCACCTTCACTCAGAGCGAGGAAGAGGATGTTGAGCAGAACACAGCTCAGCAGGGAACACAGCGGCATCCTCCACCTGAAAACACAAAGAGCTGAACACTGGAGACACGCAGCAGAGACACGTTTAGAGCAAAAACAAAGCCTCCTCATGAGAGTCACACAGTCTGCTGAAGCACAGGCAGAAGCTCTCAGTGCAGTCGGTGATTATTACGGGACGTCTCTCACCCGAGCAGGGAGCGCAGCACCTCCAGCGAGTCTGTGACCGGCTCCAGGAAGATGACCATCCGCTTAAAGCAGATCACCATGTTCAGCAGGTCAAAGGTCAGCGCTCTGGGGCTGCACAGATCAGAGCTACTGTCTATGGAGGACATGTCTTTAGCGGGCAGCTGGGTCAGTTCGGCCCGGTCGCCGCTCGCCTGTGTGGGGTCCTGAGGAGAGGAGGCTGCGCACTGCATGCTGGGAAATCAGAGATCAACATAGTGAGGATTCAAAGACTATCCCTGCATCCCGATGTGCATACTATCCACCCTATCTACCCTACATAGTATTGAAAATGACCAATATCACATAGGATTAAGGATGGATAGCATACACATTGGGACGCAGGCTGTGTTTATCTCTACACACACGTGACCATCAAGAGACTCACATCTGTGTGAATGAAATTAAATCTGATGCCTGACAGTCTGTCTGCCAAGAAATACTGTCTAAATGCTTTAATTATTTAATCTGAATCAATAAACAATGTCAAATCCAGCAGACTTGAATAACAAACCATCTTGATATATTAAAAACATATGAACAGATGTAAGAGTCAATTCAACGGCTGTCAGATAAGATTTGATAAATATGCATGATTACTATTTTTATAATAAGAATACATTAAATTCTAATTATGAAACGGTGAAAACGAATATAAATAGAGAAACATTAAACACTGTCATATAAACATCAACCAGAAGAAATCACAACAGACAATAACATACCTTTTATTCCTTAAAACAGCGTCTTGTGCCACTACAGAGTCATTAAGAAGTATTTAACGTGCATTAAGATCAATAAATCTGAGATTAATCCACTTAAAAGTATATAAAACGCTGTATTATCGCATATGTCTGGCGATCTTCTGCTTCCGCGATGCACAGGCTGATGTGTGGATGTCAGAGCGCGAGATGATCGAGTGTCAGGAAGAGCAGAAGAGCGCAGATCACATCGATGAGACCCAGTCATCATGTACACTAATGTTGTCCCAGTCCAGACCCACCGATGATGAGATCAGACAATATCACTGAGACACCACACATTACATATGACATCAATAACACAGTAATGATGTGAGGATGACAAATGTGTCATAAATGAACTCTGAAACCTGAGGATTTGACATCATCATCAAAGACTGACCACAAAAGAAACTGAGGAAGACTTTATCCTTTACATTCATATACAACACAATCATCAGAAATATCATGAAGAGAGTTTTGAACACATTAGAGATGAACCCTCGGGTTGTGTGCTTTGAGGCTCTGGAGATATTATTAATGACCACAGTCTCATTACACTATATTCCAATAATATTGGTTAGTAAAAATACAATATTTGGTTATTAAAATGTTTTATTTATTTTTTTAGTCCATGAAACATACCAAACATGTTTATTATCACAATACTTTTGAATACTTTGATTGTTAATAACATTTACTTAAAACAATGCATTGAATGAAATATAGAATAAAACTAAATATAGTCTAAACACAGTTTTACATCATATTGGTATCTTATTATAAAGCATATACAATTCTGATTGTATCATATCATGCAGCATAAAACATACATACTTGTTTTATGATATTTAGATGTATTGAAAAGTTGCCTATATTTCATTCTCAATATTACACGTCCTCAGTAATTATTAATAAATGATTTACTGATAAGAAATGATATCCTCTGCTGGATCATGTCACCTTTCAAAACAAAAGCATTCATAATCACAGACACACTCTTGTTGTGAGGTAAAGCTGAAATCCTCACTCATCAACTCCTGTAACACACTCACACACACACACACACACACACACACACACACACACACATCAGCGCTGGATCACTGTGGCTTCAGTTGGCTTCCATCTGTCTGTCGTGATCCATATTCACCGTCATTTAACAGCTGTCAGAACAGAATGAAACAGAAAGAGATCATTATGAAGCATTACTGCTGACACACATCTGTACTGGAGACTGTGTTTAAATTACATTATTATGTGATATATGAATCATTAATACTTACAGCAGCGTCTCCAGTTTATTATGTGGATCATCTTTTAAATCAGAGAGCATCTTCGACCTGCATCTCCTACATTATTATGAGTCAGATCCAGTTCTCTCAGATGTGAGGAGTTTGATCTCAGAACTGAACTCAGAGCAGCACAACCTTCATCTGTGACGCCACAATGCCACAACCTGCAGAACAACACAAACACAGAGACATTATACAATTCAAGTGTTTAAAATGAAACTATTACGCCTCTTTTCACGCATTTCCTTTAGATTAGTCAAAATCTGATTCAAATATAAAACACTCAAGAGCGTAACACATTTCTGAAGAGCTGATTTTGTTATGATTTCTGTTCTTTCTCTTTCTAGAAGATCAAAATATTTGTCACTCAGAGATCTCAACCTGCATCATGGACTCAATGTACTGTAATTATCACTTCATTTGGTGACATGTTTTATGACTGTATTTGTATAATTGATCATATAATTTAATTATTGAAATGTGCATTTATTAAAATAACTTTGTTTGTATTTCCCTGTGTTTTAATTCATATTTATCTGTTGAAAATGAGCGTAAGAGCAAATGCTGCATTAATAATTATCTCTCTGGTGTCTATAAACAGTTCATACAGTATATTTGACAAAAGTTTTGCATTAAGTAAAATAAAACAAAATTATTATTTGTCTTAGATATATTTTTTTTACTGCTTTTGATTTCATCTAAAATATTCAATACAAAGAGAACTTTGTGTAAATGTTAATATTGTGTAAATTAATGTATAGTGAACATAAAAACCAAAACGTGCAAAATTGAGAAACTATAATGTTTATGAAGATTAACTGCGTCTCATAAAGAAAATGTACTTCAGATAAAATGTTACACAAAAGTGCTTTTAATACAAACGTTTGAAGATATATTTATTGATAGGTAAGGATACAATGTTTTATTTCTATTTCAGCTATATTTACCCTATTTGTGTATTTTCAATCATTTGTACAGTCACATAATTGGTGAGTGAATAAGACATCGTGTCTGTGAGTTCACTTTAACGAGCTTCAGACTTTAATTCGTGAACAGTACCGATTAGTGTATTTCATTCATTCATCCAAACGCCACTGGCTCAATGAACATTTATAGCAGTAATAATAGTAAAATAGATATTGTTTGTGTTTGACCTGTACACATATATAAAGATAATATTTGGTTTCTCCAGCTGTCTGCGCTGCTGTAATCTGAAAGTCTGCATGCACACTGGGCTCAGAGTGAAAATACACTGGGCTGCAGACACAAACCAATCATGTTCACAGAGATGTAAACGTTTGTTTCGAGTATGGCTCTGTGTGACGTCATAAAGGACATAATCTCTTGTATGGACACTTCTCCTGGAAGAGCGCGCACAGTAACCAGATGATGAATGGTTTATAGATAAATTAAATCAATAAAGTTAGTGTTCCTGTTTTATTTCTGTCTATGTCACCGCTTGCAGGCGATCGTTACGCTAAAGCTTTGTGTGCTGGTGACTCTTCAGCTCTGCCCACGGCACCTCCAGGAGCTCCACTGTTTTCAGAGCTGTATCTGTCTTTTATAAATCTGATCAAACTAAACACTCTTCAGAGATATGAAGGATGAGATGCTACTCTATAGGTACTCTAGATTAATATGAGATTGGCAGAAACTGTGTGTTATCTCCTCTTTAATGTAAATTGCTTTGATCCGAACAACATACAGTTGATTGAACCTTAAAATAATTATTTTCATGTTGAGATTAATGTATGATCTTACATCAGATTATGATTATGGCTATGATGATTCAAAGCTAAATCTGTGTGTGTGTTCGATTCAGGAGGTAATATAATATTATTTTGTCTCATGTCTAAGGGGACGTTTACACAACACCATTTTCAACCTAAAACAGAAAACTTGTGTGTTTTGGTTTATTTACATGACAAAGGCATTTTGGGGACCTGAAAACAAACTTTTGAAAACTGGTTTGAAATGCAATTTCTTTGGAAACAATACAGTTATGATCTCTGTGTCAACTATAAAAATGTGAATTTGTGAAAGATGTTTTCAGTCTATAGGCTCGTGCAAGCAGTGTTGGATGTTACTTTCTAGTAAAGTTGCTAAAGGCAGAATGATATACTGCTAATATTTGATAAATGATGTTGTGATGTGATGTGTGCAATGACATCATTACATAACCACAGCACAAAACTGTATCATCGCGTAGAATACAAAATTAAAATAACTCAAATTGACTGGCCATCTCTTGTTTTCCAAGCATTTAATGAAAAAATATGGGATTAAACATCTCACCAAAATTATTTGAAATATGTTCATTAATTTAAATTTGTTTGTAAAAGTAATTTGTGTAATCCATTCCAGAGATGGATAGATTAAATCATTAAGAGCCTAATCAGCTGGGGTACGATATAATCATCAATATAAGACAATGTTAAATGGACTTCCCATGGCATGATGAATTAGAGCATTCTGTCAAACTATAGTCTATAAGTGCCTAAGCAACGTAAAATACTTCATATAGGCAATATGTACACAAGTAGCTAATTATTAACCTAGGCATGAAGTTATGTTATTAACCAACTTTACATGTGTGGATAATAGCACAAAATACCTTTTTACAAAAATAAATATATAAACAAACAAATAAATAAACCTTATGAGGGAGCATGACGCGGGACTCCACTAAAACAGCTCACACTTCACCCCCCCCCAATATTCAAACCAAAACTATGCCCTTGAACACAACAATGAATTAATGATCAATTACATATATTTGAACAATTGCATTTTATTCTCTCATTAACTAGCAAAACTACACATTCAGAACAAGTTTTAAGCAGTGTATTGGTAGTTAATATGCTACCTAACTGATCAACAATTACAGGTACAAGCTAACGATGTGTATTATAAACGAACAATCAATATTGAACAATTGAACGATTGCAGCTTCATTCAGACGTGTGAGCTGCTAAACACATCTCTCCAGCTCTCTCCAAACTGATAGCTAGCTGTTCAATGCTTTCCTCTTTTGTGTAATTCAGAGGAAACATACGCACCTTTTTATTGTTTGAGTCTCTGTTCAAAAGTAGCTCAAGTTGCCAAATAAGTTTGAAAAACAGCTACATTTGTTGCTAGGTTCCAAGCTCCAAAAAAAGTTTCTAAATATAGTTTAAAAAGTTGCCAAATCTAGCAACAACATTGCTAATTTAGCAACATGAACACAAATTAAGAGTGTTAGAAAAATATCTTAGGCATAATATTATTGAAAATTAATATTATTGAGCTGCAAAGAATCAAGAGAGAGCAACATTAATTTCATTTTCACTTTCCCTTGAATTCATTAGCAGCAGCATTAATAGATTTAGTTTAGTTGTTAATTTCTGACTCATGGCCAGGAGTGTCGGGGGTCCGGGCCCTGTGTCTCTCACCACCAGAGGTCATCATCTCTTCCTCCTGGACTCAATTCCCAGAATACACTCACCGGTCACTCATTACACCCTCAGCTGTTCCCCATGGTCTGCACATGGGGTTTGTTTTGTTATCTGTGTCATGTGTTCATGTCTATTCTCTCACTCCTCCCCTCTCGTTACCTCATCATTGATTCATCTGCCCCAGCTGTTTTCCTGATTGTCTTTCTCTATTTAGGCTCCTGTGTTTTCTGTTCTGGGCTTGTTTGTGTCACGTATGTACCAGTTTAAGCCCGTGTCCGCCGGCTATCCTGTGTCCAGTTTATGTCCTGTTTTCAGTAATTATGTTACTTTTTCCTCTTCGGGGTGGTTTCATTTGTGTTTCAGTTTATTTTGTGATTTATAAATAAAAGAAACACCATTTGCCAGCATTTGAGTCTTCGTCTCTCCCTGCCTGTGACCGAACAAACAAGCCAGGAACAATTGAGCTGAGGGTGTAATGAGTGACCGGTGAGTGGAGTCTGGAGATGGTGACCTCTGGTGGAGAGAAACACGGGGCCCGGACCCCTGACAAGGAGAAGCGAAGCCTTGCCCAGTCTTACACAAACTCTGCGTATGACGCTAGAAACTATTTGTTGTGTTATAGGTGGAAATAATACATAGCTTCTCTGTGGTGCAATTATTCTTTTCTATCAACGAACACTTCACTAATATTATTATCAAAAGCAATAAGTGGATGGAAGTGTTGCTGATGATATGATGTGGAGGAAAACGGTCATCAGTAAAGTCCTCTGGTAAATGAGCAAAACAGAGCATTTATCCTCTTGGTCTTTCATTAAAAATATTCACAAAAATATCATTTTAAACTGAAGTAATATTAGAGAACAACAGGTGAAATAAAATAAACATTTCCTAAATGTGTGCTCAAATTATTGACATGAGAATAAATTGTTTAGTTTTTCAGTTGGATTGGTTTTGTATTTCATGATGGTCAAGGATCAAACTAAATCACCAGGACTGGTGTAGATATTTTGTTTAGTGTGTCTTGTTTGCATATTATTATTATTATTATTACTATTATTATTATCATTGTTGTGCTCCTACTATATTCAAGATGTAGTATGAAAATGTAAATAAAATGATTGCTGACAGAATATTTTGAATGACAGACAAATGAACAATATGAAGATAACGAACAATATGAAGATAACGAACAATAAAAATATTTCCTCACAGCCTGTTTTGCTCATATTTACCAAAGGTGCCAAAATTTGAGGAGGACACTGCATTCAGAAATGATCAAATTTACATTTTCATGTTGAGATTAATGTATGATCTTACCACAGTTTCTCCAGTTTACAGCGAGGATCCTTCAGTCCATCAGAGATCATCTTCAGACCTGCATCTCCTACATTATTCCCAGACAGATGCAGTTCTCTCAGATGTGAGGAGTTTGATCTCAGAGCTGAACTCAGAGCAGCACAACCTTCAGCTGTGACGCCACAACGCAACAACCTGCAGAAAAACAACACACTCTTAGTTTAGCAGACAAAACTAATTGTAAAAGTATTTTAAACATAATACACATTATTTGTGAAAGAAATATTAACATTTATTGTCAGAATCGAATCATGTGTAACCTGGCCTTCACATATTCCAAGAGATGGATAGATTAAATCATTAAGAGCCTAAACAGCTTGGGTACTGTAACGAGGAGTCAGAGGAGTGAGGATCCATGTGCAGCTTTAATAATACAAAATGCAAGTCAGACAGGCAGAATTCAAACACAAGCTTCAAACACAACGTAGGCGAGGCAGAATCAGAGTCAGAGTTCAGGCTAATGATCGGGGCTGGCGGCAAACACTCGGGGTAACCAGTGAACAAGGCAGATATGATTAAAGTAGGCAGGCGGCGGAGATTCAGAGTCCAGTAAACAGTCCAGGTCATACACGGGGAATCATACACGGAAGAAACGCTCAGAAATGGTTGCATAGCGAAACAAGACTTCGCAAGGAGTTACGTGAGAGAGCAGCTAAAATAGGCTAGAGTCAATGAGAGACACCTGTGCTGGTGATCAGTCTCAGGTACGGGGTATATGGGTAATGAAGTCCGTGTGGGAGTTAATACTCAGGGGAAGGTTCCCTCTGGTGGTGATCGGAGGGAGCCACAGCGGCTGAGTTCGTGACAGAGCCCCCCCCCCTGTGAGCGGCTCCTGACGCGAAGAGGCAACCGACGTCTTCCACGAGGTCTCGGGCTGGCCTTTCCGGATGGTCTCGATGGTAGTCTGCGGTAAGGGATGGGTCCAAGATGTCCTCCGCATTGACCCATGACCGCTCCTCCGGGCCGTCTCCCAGTCCACTAGATATTGCAGTATCTTGCCCCGGGCGACGGAGTCCAGAATCTCACGGACTTGATACGCCTCCTCGCCCGTCTGATGAGGGAGGGGCCCTCTGGTCACCAGCCACCTCCTGGACCTCCTCTCCTCTCGGACCACCAGCGGGCTTGAGCAAGGAGACATGAAAGGTGGGTGAGATGCGATAATGGTTAGGTAAAGCCAGACGGAATGAAACGGGAGTTATTTGTCTAAGGATCTTGAATGGACCCACGTACCTGGGACTGAGCTTCTTGCAGGATAACCGGAGGCGGAGGTCCCGAGTGGACAGCCAAACCCATTGACCTGGCTGGTAATCTGGATTGCTGCGTCGATGACGATTGGCTTGATCACTTGATCGACGGACTGCTCTCTGAAGGTGCGTATGAGCCTCATTCCATGTTGCCTCACTACGCTGTAGCCATGAATTAACGGCAGGGAGTTCAGAGGGTTCTCCTGACCAGGGAAATAGAGGAGGTTGAAAACCCAAGGTGCACTGGAAGGGTGTGATCCCAGTGGCCGGCTTGTGA
The DNA here is from genome assembly GCA_027564155.1 of Gymnocypris eckloni scoliostomus. NCBI lineage: Eukaryota > Metazoa > Chordata > Actinopteri > Cypriniformes > Cyprinidae > Gymnocypris > Gymnocypris eckloni. The sequence goes on from CM050416.1 coordinate 35,429,601, forward strand.
AGAGAGTTTTGCGCATATTCGGCCCAGAATAGGAAGCGGCTCCAGTCAGACTGATTTCGATTGCAGTATGATCAAAGGAATCGGGTGAGTTCTTGGTTGAGGCGTTCCACCTGACCATTGGATTGAGGGTGGTAGCCTGAGGTGAGACTTACGTTGATGTTGAGCTCTTTGCAAAATGCTTTCCATACACGCGAGGTGAACTGAGGACCCCGATCTGAGACCACATCCTCCGGGAGACCGTAAAACCTGAAGACGTAATTGCATAGGGCTTCTGTGGTTTCGAAGGCTGTGGGTAGTTTGGGTAAAGGGATCAAGCGACAGGCTTTCGAGAAACGATCAATGACGGTAAGTATGGTTGTCTGACCCTGAGAAGCCGGTAGATCAGTCACGAAGTCGATGGCTATGTGTAACCAGGGGCGTTGTGGGATGGGTAGTGGTTGAAGCAGACCAGCGGGTAATTGATGCGGAGATATTGCATATATCACAGTTCCTTATGAAGGCGATGGTCTCGGTCTGAATAGAGGGCCACCAGAACCGGTTGTTGAGCAATTGGAGCGTGGCGGTTATGCCTGGATGTCCGGAGCTGGGGATCGAGTGGACCAAACTAAGGACTAGGGATGGGCATTTTAAGCAAATGTAATATTCGATAATCGCTGGGTATTATTCGATTACTATTCGAAAATCGCACCCTCCATGCACCACACACACGCACACACACACACACAGAGAGAGAGAGAGAGGGGGAGAGAGACCATCCAGGCTTTCAATCTGTATGATAACAAACTGTTTAGTTAATTAGAGAATAGTCTATCTTAACCCAAGAAAATTAATGGTTGTAAAGTATGATTGCTGAAACAGATTAATTTAACATAACCGAAGGACATTTAACAGAACAGTCCGTCGATTATCAACTGCTCATAAGGCTAGGACATTTCTATTTAAAAATGAACATGAGCATTCATATTATTAAAAGAAAATCTTAAATCTGATTAATGCATCAATGAATATTAGGCGTAAACATATATGCGCTAAACAGAATATCATTCTTAAAACATATTACGCTAAAACATATTGTGAACCGCCTGAATGATGGCACTTATTATGTGAACATTAATTTTAACGTCTGTCTTCATAACAATAACCTATTTCATATATACAAATATATTAAATGAACATGTTCACATGCTCGGGAAGAAGACGGGAGTGTTGTTCACAATTAGTTCGGTGAACTTTGAATTGAAACAAGGAAACGAATATAGATCCCTGCAGCTTCTCAGAATTCTCCGCCTGAGCCTGAGTGTCTCTCTCTCTCTCTCTCTCCCCCTCTCTCTCTCCCCCTTCTCTCTCTCTCTCGCTCTCTCTCTCTCTCTCAGAGAGTTTATCTTTCTTGATCAGTTTATCTTTCTCAAATAAATAACTAAATAATTAACGTCATAATATTTTAAGAATAAAGTCAAAATTACGATCATAAAATCATGTTACATTGCCTGAAGTTAAAGTTAAAATTACACCTGTAGGCTACTCTGACAAAAAAATAATATTAAGTGTGGCATCCAACCTGTCATTCTTCACATTTAACACGAAAAAAAACACAAATATTTTGCATATAAATATAATATATCAACCAGTGGAATATTACGTTATTATTTCAGCAAAAAAACGAATAATTTGAATGCAGGGAGCTCGTCACGGCTTCATTAATGTGAAACAGGGGCGTGAAAGGCGGCAGAGAAGCACTCTGTGGAGTGCATTGTTTTGTTAACTTTGGTTTATTATTTTGAGTTGTTTGAGGACGCTGTAGCAAACGGCCCTCTCACAATATATTGTTTAACAGGTCTATTGTTCACGCAATCAGGCTGAACGACGGAAGTTCTGTTCTCCGGCGTGGTTAGCGCTCACACATAGTGTGTGTGTGTGTGTGTGTATGTGTGCCGCGCCCAGTGCCGACAGTGCAGTTCGCATGTACTGAAAGGAGTTGTCTTCGCGCCCAAATGCTTTTTAATCGCACATTTTTAAACAAACAAGGCTTAAAACGCATGCAAATTATACAATTTAGTGACCACCTGCAGTGGCCCGATCTGGTAAGTGACAATCCGAGCGTCCTTCACGCCATCGGACAGTCTTTATTGTCAAGCCCTGGTACACCTTTAGAAAATAATCGCACAACCTAATCGATATTCTATAATTAAATAGAATATTCGAATATTCGAAAATCGTGACCCATCCCTACTAAGGACCCGTTGTCGTAGCGGTTGAGGAACATACGTGAGATTGGGTGGAGTCTCGGCTGGTGGAGGGTCAGTGGTCTGTGTGTCAGCGATCTCGGTCATGATGTCCCACTGAATGGGTGCGAGGATGATGGTGGATGGAAGGATGAGTTCTTGACTAGGATTCGTGGCGGAAGATTCATAGAGTCGTGATAGTGCGTCTGCCTTGGTGTTTTGTGAGCCTGGACGGTAAGTGATTTTGAAATTGAATCTGGTGAAGAAGAGTGACCATCTGGCCTGTCTATGGTTGAGTCTCTTGGCTGATTTCAGATACTCCAGATTTCGATGATCGGTGAGCACGGTGAAAGGATGTCTAGCTCCCTCGAGCCAATGGCGCCACTCCTCAAGGCAGCCTTCATGGCTAGAAGTTCTCGATTGCCCACATCGTAGTTCTGCTCGCGGGTTAAGTTTTACGGGAAAAAGGCACAGGGATAGAGTTTAGGCGGATCGCCCTGACGTTGGGAAAGAACTGCCCCGATGCCTGTGCTGGAGGCGTCCACCTCTACAATAAATTCTTGTTCAGGGTTAGGATGACGTAGAATGGGCGCAGTGGTGAATCGTTCCTTGAGTGTTCGAAAAGCCTGATGGGCTGCAGGGGACCAGGTGAGACGTTGATTCCCCTTCTTGGTCATGGAAGTCAGCGGGCTGCCACCGTGCTGAAATTTCGGATGAATCTCCGGTAGAAGTTGGCAAAGCCTAAGAAGCGCTGAAGTTCTTTCAGTGTAGTAGGTTGAAGCCAGTTGACTACACTGTGGATCTTCTTGTCATCCATCGCTACCCTTCCAGAGCTGATCACATAGCCGAGGAAGGATACGGACTCCTGATGAAATTCACACTTCTCTGCCTTGGCGTATAACTGATGGTCGATGAGACGACGAAGAACTGCTCGGACCTGCTTGATATGCTCCTCGAGTGTCGTGGAATATATTAGGATGTCGTCGATATAGACAATTACCCAGCGGTTAAGCATGTCTCTGAATACATCGTTAATGAAAGACTGGAAAACGGATGGACTGTTGGCAAGCCCGAAGGGCATAACGAGATATTCGTAGTGCCCAGTCGTAGTGGAAAAAGCTATTTTCCACTCATCCCCCTCCCGGATGCGGATGAGATTGTAGGCGCTGCGTAGATCAAGTTTGGTGAAATATCGTGCCTCCCGGAGTTGTTCTAGAGCCGCTGGTACTAAGGGTAACGGATAACGGAACTTGATGGTTATGTCGTTGAGACCTCGATAATCAATGCAAGGACGCAGTCCCCCATCTTTCTTCTTGACGAAGAAGAACCCGGCAGAAGCAGGTGAAGTGGACGGTCTAAGAAATCCCTTCGCGAGTTCCTCTTCAATATATGATTTCATAGACTCCGCTTCAGGCTGAGATAGCGGAAAGATTCTCCCCTTGGGAGGTTGTGAACCTGGTTGGAGGTTAATGGCACAATCACCTGTTCGATGCGGTGGAAGCTGGGTAGCCTTGGTCCTGCTGAAGGCCTCCGTGAGATCGTTGTATTCGGCAGGGAGTTGTGATTCGGGCATGCACATCGACTTTCTGGCTGAGTTAGAAGGAAGGCAGTTCTGCTTACAGGACTCGGACCACTGAGTGATTTGTCTCTCGGACCAGGAAATAGAAGGATTGTGTCTCTCTAGCCAGGGTAATCCCAGGATGATTGGGGTCTGTGGTGATTGGAAAACGAATAAACTGATGGTCTCGTGTGAAGAGCTCCAACACGTTGTATCTCCTCCGTGACTGGAACGCTGCCACTGCCAGATGAGATACACAGGGGACAAGAGGAATGTGGTGAGTCTTGGCAAACGTAGCATTGATGAAATTTCCCGCAGCTCCGGAATCAATCAGACGCGAGGTCTCCGTGATTTGCCCCTTAACCATCAGAGTGACTGGTATTTCTAATATCGTGGATGAACTTAAGTTAGAACTCACCGCCGGAGTGTTACGTGATGGACGAGTAGGACAGGTAGCCCTCATATGTCCTGAGAGTCCACAGTACAGACACAGATTCCCTCGCATGCGTCTCTCTCTCTCCTCCTCACTGAGGTGAGTGAATCCTATCTGCATGGGTTCGGAATCAGGGGGTGGAGCTGTAGCTCCGACTGGAGCCGAGGAGAAACGATGTTGGCGTCGGGAACGAAGTAGGTTGTCTATACGAATGGCCAAGTCAATGAACTGATCCAAGGTCTTCCCCTCATCCCGACAGGCTAGCTCGGACTGTAGCTCCGTGCCCAGACCCCTGCGAAAGTGCAGTTTGAGAGGATCATCTGGCCATCCTGTTTGAGCTGCGAGTGTGCGAAAAGAGAGAGCATAATCTGCCGCCGAACCTCCTCTCTGACGTAGCGAAATCAGTTGCTCACCCGGCTCTCTTCCTCCAGCAGGGTGGTTGAACACTTCTTTAAACCGCTGGAGAGCAGCTAAAATAGGCTAGAGTCAATGAGAGACACCTGTGCTGGTGATCAGTCTCAGGTACGGGGTATATGGGTAATAAAGTCCGTGTGGGAGTTAATACTCAGGGGAAGGTTCCCTCTGGTGGTGATCGGAGGGAGCCACAGTGGCTGAGTTCGTGACAGGTACGATATAAACATCAATATAAGACAATGTTAAATGGACTTCCCATGGCTTGATGAATTCTGAGAGAGCATTCTGTCAAACTATAGCCTATAAGTGCCTAAGCAACGTAAAATTATGTACACAATATGTACACAAGTAGCTAATTATTAACCTAGGCATGAAGTTATGTTATTAACCAACTTTACATGTGTGGATAATAGCACAAAATACCTTTTTACAAAAAGAAATATATAAAACAACCAAATAAATAAACCTTATGAGGGAGCATGACGCGTGACTCCACTAAAACAGCTCACACTTCACCCCCCCCCCCCCATATTCAAACCAAAACTATGCCCTTGAATACAACAATGAATTAATGATCAATTACATATATTTGAACAATTACATTTTATTCTCTCATTAACTAGCAAAACTACACATTCTGAACAAGTTTTAAGCAGTGTATTGGTAGTTAATATGCTACCTAACTGATCAACAATTACAGGTACAAGCTAACGATGTGTATTATAAATGAACAATCAATATTGAACAATTGAACGATTGCAGCATCATTCAGACGTGTGAGCTGCTAAACACATCTCTCCAGCTCTCTCCAAACTGATAGCTAGCTGTTCAATGCTTTCCTCTTTTTGTGTAATTCAGAGGAAACATACGCACCTCTTTATTGTTTGAGTCTCTGTTCAAAAGTAGCTCAAGTTACCAAATAAGTTTGAAAAACAGCTACATTTGTTGCTAGGTTCCAAGCTCCAAAAAAAGGTTCTAAATATAGTTTAAAAAGTTGCCAAATCTAGCAACAACATTGCTAATTTAACAACATGAACACAAATTAAGAGTGTTAGAAAAATATCTTAGGCATATTATTATTGAAAAATAATATTATTGAGCTGCAAAGAATCAAGAGAGAGCAACATTCATTTCATTTTCACGTTCACTTTAATTCATTAGCAGCAGCATTAATAGATTTAGTTTAGTTGTTAATTTCTGACTCATGGCCAGGAGTGTCGGGGGTCCGGGCCCAGTGTCTCTCACCACCAGAGGTCATCATCTCTCTTCTTCCTGGACTCAATTCCCCAGAATACACTCACCGGTCACCAGCCGCGATTTCTTTAAGACTGCAAGGGAAGCTCAGCTTCCCCTATAATTGTCAAAAAATGAATGGTCAAATATATGTACTATTATGTTAACATTTTATTGACTAAAAATGCGTTAAACACGTTCATCTCGAACGAAAACAATTTCGTTCAGAATCAGCTACTTAGGTCGGCTGACTCGATTTCCTTCTCATTCATTCCCGTAGCGTACAGTGCATTACTCTGTTGAAGCCCAGCGTCCATTGACTTCAATGGGGCTGCTTTTTCAGTGCTTAGAAACAAGACGGTCATTGGATAATGCTGCAATTATGTCCGCCCACGGACGCCAGCCTCTGGGATGAATGGAGGAGTGGGCTGGCCCGGACTCCGGCGTCTGCGTGATGATTGGAGGGTCTGTCATCTCTTTTAATCCACTTTTATGTCCTAAAACGCTCGTTTTTGGGGTCGACAGCTTATAAAACGTATGTATTGTTTTTTAGCTTGTTTGCTATACACATTGTCACATATCAGCTTTTAGACATTTTTTTTTTTTTTATAAATAAATGACAAGGAGGCGGCAGCTTCTCGCAATGCAAAGAGACGGTTGGTGTGGGCGTGGCGTGGTCTTCAGATTATGACGCGTATCACTCTGTGTCTCCATTTCCAACTCAGTCCCATCGCGGATTTTGCATGTGTAGTCGAAAGACAAACTGCTGCAACCTTCATCGTATATTTCACACAATTTCACACCACATTCATTGTTTCAGTTTAACATAATTCCCACATTTCCTCCCGTTGAGATCGTTTGTTCATTAATTCATATAGTCTGAACTAGCCAGCTAGCAAACTGCACAGCAGGTGTAGAAAGGAGCTTCTCCTGTTTAAAGCGGCTCAAGTCCTACACCAGAACACAATGGGCCAAGGAGCCTAGCTCTGCTGGCCATTGAGAGGACACTGGTCAAGTCACTGGAAAAGACGCCTAGTTGGTACGACAGGTTACAGAGCATTTTCTTGAAAAGGAACGAGGGCAGAATTTACATATAAATAAATGGACAATTTTTATGATTTAGGCCGAAAATGAGCTTCCCCTCTTTAAAAGATCAGCAGCCGCCACTGCCGGTCACTCATTACACCCTCAGCTGTTCCCCATGGTCTGCACATGGGATTTGTTTTGTTATCTGTGTCATGTGTTCATGTCTATTCTCTCACTCCTCCCCTCTCATTACCTCATCATTGATTCATTTGCCCCAGCTGTTTTCCTGATTGTCTTTCCCTATTTAGGCTCCTGTGTTTTCTGTTCTGGGCTTGTTTGTGTCCCGTATGTACCAGTTTAAGCCCGTGTCCTCCGGCTATCCTGTGCCCAGTTTATGTCCTGTTTTCAGTAGTTATGTTACTTTTTCCTCTTCGGGGTGGTTTCATTTGTGTTTCTGTTTATTTTGTGATTTATAAATAAAAGAAACACCATTTGCCAGCATTTGAGTCTTCGTCTCTCCCTGCCTGTGACCGAACAAACAAGCCAGGAACAATTGAGCTGAGGGTGTAATGAGTGACCGGTGAGTGGAGTCTGGAGATGGTGACCTCTGGTGGAGAGAAACACGGGGCCCGGGGCCCGGACCCCTGACAAGGAGAAGCGAAGCCTTGCCCAGTCTTACACAAACTCTGCGTATGACGCTAGAAACAGTTTGTTGTGTTATAGGTGGAAATAATACATAGCTTCTCTGTGGTGCAGTTATTCTTTTCTATCAACGAACACGTCACTAATATTATTATCAAAAGCAATAAGTGGATGGAAGTGTTGCTGATGATATAATGTGGAGGAAAACGGTCATTAGTAAATTCCTCTGGTAAATGAGCAAAACAGAGCATTTATCCTCTTGGTCTTTCATTAAAAATATTCACAAAAATATCATTTTAAACTGAAGTAAAATTAGAGAACAACAGGTGAAATAAAATAAACATTTCCTAAATGTGTGCTCAAATTATTGACATGAGAATAAATTGTTTAGTTTTTCAGTTGGATTGGTTTTGTATTTCATGATGGTCAAGGATCAAACTAAATCACCAGGACTGGTGTAGATATTTTGTTTAGTGTGTCTTGTTTGCTTATTATTATTAGGGACCGAGCACCGATGGTGCGAGGACCCTATTGAATCTGCTCCGTTTTATTATTAGGGCCCAAGCCAGAAAGGCGCAGGGCCCTATTGTTTTCCTTTGGATTCTTTATTAGGGACCGAGCACCGATGGTGCGAGGACCCTATTTTATCTGTGTTGTTTATTAGGGCCCAAGCCAGAAAGGCGCAGGGCCCTATTGTTTTCCTCCGGATTCTTTTTTTTTTTTTTTATCGACTATCCGGGCATTTTTGGGGGGCTTAACATGGTCAAAATCTCTTGAAAATTTGCACACACATTGGAACCCGCGGCAGTTAGGACGCCGCTGAGGCTGGGACCCGGGCGTGGCACAGAGGCTCTACAGCGCCCCCTGGAACACCATCAGAAAACTTGATGAATAGCTCACACATACTTGCACGTTTTCATATGAAACTCGGTACACATATAGATCTCATCAAGCCGAACAACTTTTGCGCTGCATGTCATGGGCTCCGCCCAACAGGAAGTCGGCTATTCAGGGCTGTTTAAAAAGCACATGCTCTGGAATTTGAAATACTCCTCCCAGGATTTTCAACACACGAGCACCAAACTCGGTGAACGTGATCTCAAGACATTGGGGATGCTAAATTGCGGAGGGATTTTTGATATCTCAAACGGTTTGCCCGTGGCGAGGCGATGAAGTTATGGCGAGAATTGAGAGACAGGAAGTGTCTAATAAAGTCCACATACATTGTCTGATTTTGATCACAATTCAGTGGTTTGTTCGGTGTATGAAGCCGATCGCATCGATGTGACAATTATGAGGCAAAGTTATAGCGCCTCCAACTGGCAGCAGGAAGTGTGTGATTTTCAAAATGCTTTGAATTCACCATCTTACTTTTACCCAATTTGCTTCAAACTTCATCAGAATACTGTAAAAACATGGCTGATGTGAAACTCTGAAGGAATATTGATATCTAAAATACTGTTGCCATGGCAACGTGTCAAACCTCAATATTCTTTTTGGTGATTTTGAGGCTATCCGGGCATTTTTGGGGGGCTTAACATGGTCAAAAACTCTTGAAAATTTGCACACATTGGAACCCGCGGCAGTTAGGATGCCGCTGCGGCTGGGACCGGGCGTGGCACAGAGGCTCTCACGGCGCCCCTGGAACACATCAGAAAACTTGATGTGTAGCTCACACATATTCATATGAAACTCAGTACACATATAGATCTCATCGAGCCGAACAACTTTTGCACCTCATGTCATGGGCTCCACCCAACAGGAAGTCGGCTATTCTATTGTTTTCCTTAGGACTCTTTTTTAGGTTTTTTTTGACTATCCGGGCATTTTTGGGGGGCTTAACATGGTCAAAAACTCTTGAAAATTTGCACACACATTGGAACCCGCGGCATGTAGGACGCCGCTGAGGCTGGGACCCAGGCGTGGCACAGAGGCTCTACGGCGCCCCCTGGAACACATCAGAAAACTTGATGTGTAGCTCACACATATTCATATGAAACTCAGTACACATATAGATCTCATCGAGCCGAACAACTTTTGCACCTCATGTCATGGGCTCCACCCAACAGGAAGTCGGCTATTCTATTGTTTTCCTTAGGACTCTTTTTTAGGGTTTTTTTGACTATCCGGGCATTTTTGGGGGGCTTAACATGGTCAAAAACTCTTGAAAATTTGCACACACATTGGAACCCGCGGCATGTAGGACGCCGCTGAGGCTGGGACCCAGGCGTGGCACAGAGGCTCTACGGCGCCCCCTGGAACACCATCAGAAAATTTGATGTGTAGCTCAAACATACTTGCACGTATTATTATGAAACTCGGTACACATATAGATCTTATCGAGCTGATTTCTGATTTTGATCACACTTCAGTGGTTTGTTCGGTGTATGAAGCCGATCGTATCGATGTGACAATTATGAGGCAAAGTTATAGCGCCTCCAACTGGCAGCAGGAAGTGTGTCATTTTCAAAATGCTTTGAATTCAGCATCTTACTTTTACCCAATTTGCTTCAAACTTCATCAGAATAATGTCAAAAAACGGCCGATGTGAAACTGTCAAGGGAATATTGATATCTAAAATATTGTTGCCATGGCAATGTGTCAAACCTCAATATATCTTCTGGTGATTTTGAGGCACTTAAGATGTTTAGAATTTCATAAAACTCAACACACACATCAGTATTAATTATAGATAGACACTGGCAAAAGCTCATAAACGGGCGTGGAGGAGGCACTCTTTAGCGCCACCTTTTGTTAAAACATGGGGGGTTAATTTTAGCTACAGTCACCAAACTCAGTACATATATTGTTCTCATCAAG